>OZ038468.1:2387500-2657500 GCA_964036295.1 Plumapathes pennacea
GCCCAGATAATTCAAACAGCTTTAGACTGATCAAGTTGGAAAATCTTCTAGCCCTTGAACAATACACAAAGTATATCCGCCTCCTGATTGGCTTGGCTTAGGCGATCCCCCCTCCTGATTAGCTTAGCTGAAGCAGCCCACCCAGCTTCCGTGATCCTTTGCGCACCTGTACAGAACGTCAACCTTGACAAAGTTTAGCTCTCGAAGTGATTGAATTCGATCCGATCAAAGTTTCTTACATCCTCGTTGGGAATCTGGCTGTTATCGTTTCACAAGTAGCTTAAATATAGCTCTTTAATTCTGGTTGGTCATTTTTCATGTTGTTATTCTTAAATGATTTGCAATAGCGGATTAATCCGGTAAGATCATTCCCAATTCCAAGAACAAAAATGTACTTGCGGCACTTCTTCCTTCTGAAATGTAAGCTTCGAGGAATAATACTTATATACCCGGGTCCTAATGAAAATCCCTAGAAGAACCTCTCGCCTTTCTTCCTACGAATAATTTCCTACTTATGTACTTGTGACCTTGTGGCGTGTTAATGATAATTCTTAGAACAACTTCCTTTAAAAAGACAGTTTCGAGAAATAATTACCTACTTATATACCTGGGGTCTTCTGGTATGTTAATGATAATTCCTAGAACAACTACTTGCCTTTCTTCTTTCTGAAAGGCAGCTTCAAGGAATGATTTACCTGTTGCCTTGTAATCGGTGTGTTTAGCACTACTGCTATCTCCCAGTGGATTATCCATCATAGCCGGAGCATTTTTGTATTCTAAAGTCTTCATTTCATCAAGGAACTGAGACCATGTACTGTCAAGAACGAAAGCACAAATAACTATATAAGTAACAGGCATTCAAAATGCTTTTGGGAAACACTGTTAGGCGATGTTGTGCCAACATGTTGCGTTCGTTTGCACGGGCCTTTACGAAATACAAGCACACCGTTCGTTCAATGAAAAACGCTTTATACTTGCGTGTTGCAAAGTTGCGCTAACAAGAATCCACTTTGTTTTCCTGCAATTTGCAATACAGTAACACGAGCCGGATTTCGGAGCAACTTTCAAAGCAGCACTGTTGCGCGCGACAAGTTGCAAGGAAATGGTTTTAAAGTATTATGTCACTTTTACTGCATACTATCAGATACCTTGCTGTAAACAAACGCTGGAGCTACTTATACTTCACTATACTGTAGTCACCAAAGGTAAAGTAACACTTGAACTTGCAATTGCGACGCAATCACAAATGCAAGCATAATGACAACAGTCCGTATTTATTAGTAAAAGCAGGCTCGACGCAAGCGCATTCGACGCGTATCCCTTCTGCTTGCGCCACGCATGTTCACTTGACGCATATCTCTCAGAAGTTATACAGTAAATCATAAGGCGCGAGTCACGGACTTTTTTTTACCGGTTCGCCCTCCCGCTGAGCTTGTTAACATCAGCTTGTTTCACAGTTTCTTCTTCCTCTTCGTCACTGCACTCTACCAGTTCAGACATTCTTTGATGGTATTCAACATCGCTAACATGGCTGAAGTTGCTCTGCATGTCGTCTTCACTAGAAACGAAAAAACGACAAAGTCGTTGATTTTAGAGTTCAGCAGGTTTTCTCAGTTGCCTTGCCCTAGTCAGGTCCAAATAGACAAACCATAAATGTACCAAAGCGGACCGTATTTTCCGTAAAATTTCTCATTTCAGTTCTGGAAAAGCTATTATAATTACTTCTAAGACGGACACCTCTTGCCTGGGCTGATAGGGAGTTGGTACTCCTGTATTTCCTAGATAGGGACGTTCCGCTGGATTGGATGTGGTTTTCAGGGTCCTCTGTCTTTTTGCATGTTCGTGTCTTAAATAGGGTTATCTCCCACGGTCGACTAACTTGAACTTTCGTTTGAACTGGGCTCTAGAACTCTTGCCTTGCGCAAAAAACACTCACAATTTCCGCTGCCAATTATTAAAAGTTGCGCTTCGTTGCCTAAGGTAAATTACATGGAATAGATCATTTTGCATTAGTATCTTTAAGAGATTTAATCCTTTAAAATGCAATTGAATCCGAAGGTTGAGAGTTAGATTCTGTAAACTGGTGGAAATTTCTGGAAAATAGTATTAGTTTAAGTAAGAATATATTGCATTTTTGTTTTTAGGAGATCACTTCGGTGCCTATCACATAAACTTTGACGTGTGTCATGCACCATCATTCTCAATTATTTACATTTCAAGATACTCTCTACTTACTATGCTTCGCCTTCCTTGACAAATTCACACTTGATTTTTGCGCCAAGTTTTGCAGATGCCACTTTCTTTGAGATTGGTTTGAATTCCATCTCAAGATCAAAGCTGCGACCAACATGAAAAAGCCCAAAAAGAAAGCAGAAAAAGTAAAGAAAAAATATATTTTATTCCTTTGCGATATCTGTGTAAGGGTTCTGGGAAATCTGGTTTACCATTAGCTTTGTTCCAAATGCATTTTCCAAAATTAGACGACAGTCAATTCATATTTTTCAGGTTGTTCAAATGTCTACATTATATTGAATACTAAATATTTGCATATCTATATGTGGATATATCTACATTTTTGACACACTGATATACTTATTCATTTAATTGTATGATGAAATTGTTGATACATTTACTTAGTGTTAGCCACATTTTATGTAGATCTACAGTGCATTATCAAGCTCACTAAACTAATTATATATAAACCAATTATATTGTATAATTGACCATACTTTAGATGATATATATATTTTGTTTTTTTTCGCTGATATAAGTTTGCATTTTTGTTGTTTATATTATTTATTTGTTTGTTGCTTTTTTTGAATTGCACCTGGAGATGAGACATATCAAAACAGAGCCACAGCAGAATTTTTCAACATGTGCATGTTAGGGTGCTAATGGAAATGAATGTTACAATATTATTTTACAAAGGGAGGAATTCATCAACAAGTGAGCTATATGCTCAATTTACAAATGTCAGTCACGGCCTTAGTTTATTTAAGTATACTCCTCTTGTACATTAATTCAAATGTTGGAAAGTAGAGTAAAGAAAGATTCTAGCTTACATTTGGCCATCAAGAGAGGCGTAGTCGGCCATGTTGCATGGGAATATCGCAAGCTTCTTCCTTGCTGCCTCAGACACCTGATCCATTATGAAATAGAAACAAAAACTTAATACTGCATGGAACAAACAAATAAATAAATCAAAACAAAAAAAAAAAAGAAAAAGAAAAAAGAAAAAGAAAAAAGAAAAAGAAAAAAGAAAAGAAAAAAGAAAAGAAAACAATTCCCCAGATTTTCACCAGCCCCATCCCACCCCCAAAAATGAAAGAATGAAAAGACATTAAATCCCAGGTAAAAAAAAGGAGGTGGGATCCCAACAATCCCACCCAGGAACCTGAGGTTATCACCTGGGATCCCGGCCGGGATTATGGAACGTCGGGATCCAACCTGGGATCAGAATCCCACCCGGGATCCAATGCGGGATCCTGTCCCACCATCCCACCCGGGATTATGGAACATCCCAGGCGGGATCCCACCTGGGATTATGGAATATCCCACCCGGGATTATGGAACATCCCAGGTGGGATCCCACCCTGCCATCCCACCCAGGATTATGGAACATCCCAGGTGGGATCCCACCTGGGATCCCGTCCCGCCATCCCACCTGGGATTATGGAACATCCCAGGCAGGATCCCACCTGGGATCCCATCCCGCCATCCCACCTGGGATTATGGAACATCCCAGGCGGGATCCCACCTGGGATCCCGTCCCGCCATCCCACCTGGGATTATGGAACATCCCAGGCGGGATCCCACCTGGGATCCCGTCCCGCCATCCCACCCAGGATTATGGAACATCCCAGGCGGGATCCCACCTGGGATCCCGTCCCGCCATCTCACCCGGGATTATGGAACATCCCAGGCGGGATCCCACCTGGGATCCTGTCCCGCCATCCCACCCGGGATTATGGAACATCCCAGGCGGGATCCCACCTGGGATCCTGTCCCGCCATCCCACCCGGGATTATGGAACATCCCAGGCGGGATCCCACCTGGGATCCCGTCCCACCATCCCACCCGGGATTATGGAACATCCCAGGCAGGATCCCACCTGGGATCACGTCCCGCCATCCCACCCGGGATTATGGAACATCCCAGGCGGGATCCCACCCGGGATTATGGAACATCCCAGGCGGGATCCCACCTGGGATCCCGTCCCGCCATCCCACCCGGGATTATGGAACATCCCAGGCGGGATCCCGTCCCGCCATCCCACCCGGGATTATGGAACATCCCAGGCAGGATCCCACCTGGGATCCTGTCCCGCCATCCCACCCGGGATTATGGAACATCCCAGGCGGGATCCCACCTGGGATCCCGTCCCACCATCCCACCCGGGATTATGGAACATCCCAGGCGGGATCCCACCTGGGATCACGTCCCGCCATCCCACCCGGGATTATGGAACATCCCAGGCGGGATCCCACCCGGGATTATGGAACATCCCAGGCGGGATCCCACCTGGGATCCTGTCCCGCCATCCCACCCGGGATTATGGAACATCCCAGGTGGGATCCCACCTGGGATCCCGTCCCGCCATCCCACCCAGGATTATGGAACATCCCAGGTGGGATCCCACCTAAAACTATTTAAAAACTTTTCTTGTGGCTAAATTTAGGCTGGTTTATTAAAACAGAATTAATCAATCAAAAAGCTTTTATAATCTTCACATCTTTTATAGTTGGATGTTTAGCAGCCATCTTGAATTCAATGCTACCTAATATAGCCAACCAACCTATTCTTTGGCTGTTTTAACTTGAGTGGAAACTGCATGCATATTTATAGTTCATTGTCAACTTGGGACCAAAATGACAGGCACAGAAATTCAGATTATCACATTTACAGCAGGATTGCATTTGTTGGGTGGGATCCCAGAGGGGACATAAAAAAATCTCACTGTGTAAGTGGGATCCCATGTGGGATCATCATGTAATCCTAGCTGGTACTGGTGGGATCTCACTTCCCAGGTGGAATTCCAGGTGAAAGATGGCAGGATTTCACCTTACTGGGCGGAATCCCGCCAATCCCGCCCGGGATCCCAGGTAGGATCCTGCCTCCTTTTTTTACCTGGAATGTTAATTTTATTAGGATAATAGATCTAGATATACTAATATTACAAACTCCGGTTTAGAGAACTCACATTTTCAATCACAAACATATAGTCCTTGCTGCGAAAAGTTGTTCCGATGATGTCCTGGTACACAAGTAAAGTAAAAACAAATAAAAACACCATATAGGAAGCTTTTTTTATAATATTTTCTAAAAATACATCATCTGCAGTATTTTCCAGAGATAATCAAATAAAATAATTGTACTATCACCCCCCCCCCCCCCCCCCCCCCCACCTTATCTAGGCATTTAACTGTCAAGAATTGTTGGCCAGCTTAAGAATAATTTAATCATCTATTCCTTCATGTGGGTCTTACGGTATAGCACTTTTGTTGATCATGGTGTACAGAAACCTTACGTCGAAACCACAACTACTTTCAACCAACTGAATTCTGCTTTTCATTCTTTGACAAAGCATACCATATCTCAATGGAAGAGCTAATATTTTTGTATTTATGGAGCTTTGACAATAAAAGTATCTGGTTACTATTCCTTCAATGGAAGAGCTAATATTTCTGTATTCATGGAGCCCAACCAGAGGAGCGTTTGACCATGTTTAACCCTTTCACTCCCAAGAGTGATCAACTTCAATTTTCTCTTTTCAGTCTCCCACCAGAGATATATCATAAAGTATGGAGAATTTGGCATTTGATACCTTGCTCAACTGACAGCTGATTAAAACATAAATTCTCTTTTCATCACTCATACATTTCCTAATATTTTATGGTTGGGAGAATTTGTATTTTGAACTTGAGAGTGAAAGGGTTTGTGCCAGCATAGTTTAAGGCATTTGAGCAAAAAAATTCAAAAAATTCAAATGATTATCACAGCTAGCCTGCAGCCCTGAATTTACCTGCCTGACTAAAATTTTCGGTTGCCCCAGGCATGGTGGGCAATCATTAATGTTGAACACTGTCATACATTACTGTGGCTAATTTTTCATTATTTTTAATGCTGTGTGCTGATTAGGTATCCACCCACCAGCGTAGTATAGTTTTGATATTTACAGAGCTGATTTACATATCATTACCTTATATAGTGTGACAACCAGCTCAACTGATGTCGCTGGAACCCAAGATAATGTATAGGTAGACATTGATGTCTTGTGATCAATAGCAAATGTTGTTGCTGTAGGCTGCATAAGAAAACCATGATTATTCTACAGTATCAAACAGTCAAACTACAGTATGAATAAAGCAACACGAATGACTCAATACAAATAATTATCATTTGCAGACTACTAAATATGCATATATGTCTTTAGGGAAATTTAGTATTTTCATGCCTCTTGTGAGCTACGATCAAAATCTTTTTTTTTTTTTCTTCCACCAGGTATATTTTTCTTAAAGTATAGAGAAATAACTGGCCTTTGACAATTTGCTCAAAAATTTGAACATCTGCAAATTTCTGAAATGCTCATTAAAATATATTATTTCTTGAAGACCTAATACATCATGTTTACCTTGCAAGAGTTTTTTGATCTTGCACCCCTGAACCACACAACGCTTACTTCTGTTGGCTTCCTGTAGATATTTGAAATTAAATATTGGAGTTAATAAACAGTGCAGTTTATTATGCACATTTGATTTTAAAAATTGCAACAAAGTATAAATATGCCAAAAAATTTTGACAATTTCGTTTCATATTGCCTCTTCCACAGGACGATCCTATAACTTTCAGTAATCAATGGAATCATAACAGTGCCAAGTCATGTTTTGTTCTCGTATAAACACACACAATACACCCTGAGGTGAAATGTACATGCCACAATATAATAAAACATTTCCGGTATCATCAACTCAGGAAATATTGTTCGCGTGCAAAGGTATTTCTTGTTTATAAGCAGCTGTTAATTTTCTGACTAACACTTAAATACTGACAACAGTAAATTTAACGATCAAATACGATGCTAGCATCAGAATTGTTTTTGAGTTTCACGCTAACTCATTATGACATTCTATTGGGCGCGTGACGAGTGTTGAATCGCTTTTCATAAGGATAGAATTTTATTCACGATTTCGATCATTTCGCTTGTCTTCGTCCAAGGATTATTTAACTTATCCTGAACATTATCTTCCTTCCATAAAACGAGGATGTATCATATGGCTCCAGTACAATATAAATATACAATAGCATGTTTATATATCTTCAACAATTATGATCGATATTGCATAAAATTTAGAACTCCCGCTGAACTCACCATTTGTTAGTGAACTTTAGATCCAGGTATTCGTATGTGACTGTGAATCGGAACTTGCAAGCCTTTCCCTTCACCTGTTTGGAGATGCCCTTTCGTACTGAACGGAGCGCGCGAAATTGAACACTCATCTCTCCGGAATTCCAGTGGATTGTTGCTGCGATCAATTTAACTTCATGGTGATCTTTTCAAACGTAAGTAATGCTGGATTCACTGTTGTTAATGCTACAGCGTGGTGCTGATCAAAGATAACGTATAAAGTTTGATTCGGTGTGTTCTGTTTATCTCCTTTCCATTTCACTTCCGTCAGCGAAGATGTGCTACCCACAGCTCTTTGCGGGCTTAGCTACCAATCCGATCCCCGAGTGGGGTGGGATGGGATGGGATGGTGTGCAAGGAGGGGGGAGGAGTAGGTAGAGGAATGGAAGAGCAATGTAATGATCTTCTCTTTCTTCTTTCCTTTATTTTTTTATTTTTTTTTTTCTTTTGTTCATTTTTTTAAATCACCTGGATGGACAAAGAGTTAATTCGGACAATTCGCGTTCTAGTTTTTTTTTTTTTTTTTTTTTTTAATTCTTCTAGAAACGACGCGCGGACTCAGATATCGATTTCCGAGAAAACCGTTGACATTTTCGAAAAGCGTATGAGAAAAATTGGGCGCCAAGTTTAGGAACCTGTTGTTGAGCCCCAACAAACGTGGAGTTTATCTCTTCTAAGCAGCGACTGCGTGCATTTTTCAACGCCGCTTTCTCAGAAAGGTTAGTCTCGTGACAGATAGAAGCACTCTTTGCCGATCGAAAATAAGAAGTTCCAATAAACGGTCGATCAACCACATCCGGCATGTATTCCAACTCACAGCACGGAAATATCTCTAAAGCCTCTGTCTCATAGCTGACTTTAACGTTTCTTCAATGTTTGGTAGCGACTTGCTAACATTTATTTCTGGTGACAAGCGCTATTTGCACTTCAAATGATGCAAATGTCGATATTTATCGTCGTTAAAGTTACGAGTGCGACTGGAGCCTTACCGAGGCTTTTGGCGGTTCAGTAATACTTTGATGACTAATGAGAGAACAGAATCAGTGCGTGATCAATGATTTATCCGCGATATGAAGGAGAATGATGGCGCTCGAGAGTAGCGTCATTTGTCCAGTCTGTTTACATAAAATACTTCAGTGCTTCACAGCTGCTTAACCGATTTCTCACTCTTAGTTTGTTAAAGGTCTTAAAGCGTTTCGATAAATTTGTTCTCTTAGTGATGTAGTGGTTTTGAGTTATGTATTACACCCGTATTTTGAGCGTTCGACTGCATGTGTTATTCTAAATGAACAAAACATCTATTTTCAGTATCAGTGTTTGCCATGGCCACCTAACACCACATGCTATACAATACGATTACAATTTGATGTCCTGTGGTGTAGTGTAAGATATATTGTTTGGGAACGTTTCTGTGCTATAAAGTAAAAAGGTCACTGCATGTCATCATCGTGACTTTGGGCAGCAAAATTTGTCAGTTTCATTCCTTTGAGGACTTTCCATGGCTTGTAGGACAGTTCACAATTATTTGGTGAATAATGATGTGAGATCTGATTCAGGACATTTTGTAATACCGAGAAAAGGCAAATGGAAACCATTCGCCATTTTGTTTTGGAGAAATACGTCAGCTTCCGACCGGGCGAATTCGAAGACAAAGAGACGACTTTTTCTTTGACCAAGGATGCGTTTATTTACAAAAGACTGAAGCTAGAGGACATAAGACCCTTTTCTTGCTGCTTTCACTGGTAGCGAGTTGGAAATACTTTGCCGTTTTGTTGGGGCACGGCTATCTTGCCTTCAACCATATTTTCGAACACAAAAGTATAATGGTTATGAACTGTTTTGAGCTGATTTTACTTAGACCTAAAATGTTATGTTCACGTTTAGCTAGCAGGGATTATCAGTTATACATGATCGGTTGTTGGTATTCAAATTCTAAAAGTAACTCATCTTGATGAAGTGCACAATCCATTGACAGTCACTGAATCCATGGACACTGGTCTACACTGCACGGCAATCTTTCAGAAAACTGTGGAAAACTCAAAATATGTTACTTATGTTTGAACACACACTAAGTCAAATGTGACGTCAATTTCCGACTGACACTGAGCCCGGCGAAAATTCGCGATCTTGTTTCCAAAAAATGTCGGAGAGAAAAGTGACCAAGCTTTCGATCAAAGTTTGGAATTAAGTATTTGCCCCTCGAATTATTTAGAGAAAGTCGTTTTGGCAATGGGTTTTGCATTTTATCACCTTTTTAAAGTTTCAGAAGACTTCCGTTCAGAAAAATTATTTATTTCATACATACTGAGATTTAAGCACGGAAACACTGACGTGAAAACTTCGTTTGAAAATTTCATTAGCCAATCACTGTCGCGAACGGCTTTTGTGGAAAAGTCGTTTCGTCCAATCGGAAGACACCCGTGGAAGCGAATCGTACGATACTTTCTATCGCTGCTTCAAAATAACTGAAAGATTGCCGCCGGAGACTTGAGAAAAACAATTCACTGTTGAGCTACTCAAGAAAACAAGAGTACGAGAGCAAAGACTAACTCGAGACGTCAAGCTGCAAAGAACATTTCTCACAGCAAAGGAATAATCGAGGAAGCCCGAGGGGCTTACACCACAACAAACTCAACGGACCGTCTCCGCGATTCAACTTGAGTTTCGGAAGAAACGATCCCAGGCCGTCATGTCTTCATGGACTAACTTTGGGCTATGTGAATGCTGGGTATTTCAAAGCACTCCATAAGAGAATGCACTCGAACGAAACAAGGAACGGCTCGCGGCTCGAAGCAAACATTCAACTGAAGCTGAATGAGATCGAGAGGAGATTTTGTCAGTTTATAAAGATTGGCTTAGCACGAGAAACTGAAGCTGGTTTGACCTCATCCTTTACTGAAGATATGTTCTTAGTTTATAAAAATTCTTTACTGCTGCTCAATTCATTTTAGTCAATTAGTCTCCAAAGGTGGGAGTTTACTCGGCAACGAATGTTTGTGTTTTCGAAGGCACAAATCTCTTGAAATCTCAGTATGAATGAAACAAACAAATTACAGCATGGAAAGTGCTTTTGTACGGCATTTCCGCACTTGTTTGTTTGTTTTCACGAAACTCACTCGCTCGCGGCACGCTCGTTCGTTTCGTGAAAACAAACAAACTCGTGCGAAAATACCGTACGCGCGCACTTTCCATGTAGTAATCTCTATTTAGACTAACAGTTTTTTTCTTATGGTTCATACAGAAAACAATGGATCATTTTTACAAGGAGTTCTGGAAGCAGAAGGAGGCTTTTGAGTTTGTCGAATCTCGCAAGGTACGATATTTCAATATTTGTATTTCCTAGATCAAATTTTCACTAACCACTTTCCTTGGGATACTTTAAGTTAGGCAATAAATACATGCTGCATAAATCAAATAGCGTATGCACCTATACGGACATAGTTAAAGTTAGTTGCCTTTCGTTTTACTCTGAAGAACAAATGTGACCAAAACTTAACGCCTTTAAATAAGGGAGACTCAAACTGTGCGTAGATTTTTTGATATATCATTCTCCATCATTAAGTAAATAATCAAATCTATCTCTTGTTGCACAGAATTATGCTTGTCAACTTTTCAAAGTGATTTTGAGGATCGGACAAACCAATAAGTTTTTGCAGAGAAATCCTTGTTACCAGGTGGTACACTTTCTCGTCAAAATCGGCCATTTTTGAGAAGAAAGCTACAGTAACCTTTGCATGTTTTCGGAAAATGCTCATTTCTGGCCTAATGTCAGGAACGTATAAAACTATTAGGAAACCTTCCTGGGAACGAAGCTGTCCTTATGCAAACATTTGATATTTTAGACAGGTATCAGTGTATTGTATGTACGAGTTTCGATACAGAACGTAGTGCCTCGATTCGTCACGCCGTATATTTTGTCAAAGAATGGCCAAGACGAGTAGATCGTTTTCCCTCGAGTCTATTACACAAAGTCTTTTTTGTATTAAAATTAGTCCATCAAATTTATCATGGCTGACACGTCTCGATCGACCAAACTTCGAGGCAGGCATAGATTTTTGGGCTTTTTATTTCTTACTTACTTTGTGGGCACTGATTGGCTGTGCAAACTATGTTCGATCACGTGACTACCACTATAAGCATCAATATTGTTGCTTTTACAGGATGTGCATGTCTTTGCTGAACAAATAAGTACAAAAGGCGCACGGAAATATTTTGCAGCAACTCTACCTGGATTTTGGTCCATGTACAGGTAAAAAAAAAATGTAAAGCCAGGCTCTTCTTACATGTAAGAGTATGAAAACGCTCAGCAAACGATAAACTCGGAAACTCGCTACAACAGAAAACAAATAGCTGTTTTTGGATGACTGTCGGGAGCAATCGTGCTTTTTTTTGCGTTTGCGACGCCTTCGGATTGGTCCAAACAAGTTTGGCAGTATTCTAGACCAATGAGAAACTAAAGCGACTTTTTCACGCAAGCAAGCAAGTGGAGGTGGCGTTTCCTCGCACTGCTAATTTGATAGCATTCTTGACCAATCAGGAACAAAAGCAAAACCTGATTACGATCTTCTCGCACTGCGGATTGGTTTATAACCCAAAGCAAAAACCAAGCGCAAATTTCGCCGTGTTGACGTCTGGAATTTAGTGTCAACTCCCCGGCCTGCCAGTCTCGGGTTTTTCTCAACTTTCCTTGGCATAATTTGTTACAAGTTGTTGAGAGAGTGTGGCATCTCACCTCTTCAACTGCAACCATGCATTTTTTTAACCACGAGACGGATTGTAGAGAAATTTGCACAATGTAACAGCACCTAGGCAGTTTTGTGATAGTCATTGAAATGGAGTGCTTTTCGGACGACTGTCAAAAATCAAAAACCAAAGAGCAAAATGTGAGCAAAAAGCAAGTTTGACGATTAGAGCCGTTTTCGGATGACTGTCGAAAACCAAAACCAAAGTAATCACACAGGCCAATCACAGAGACTGAGAGAAAACAGTTCAGCCAATCAGAAAGCCTAAGTAATTCACGTTTGGTCTTTTGTTTGGTTTTACTTTCCAATCAGCAATGCGAGTACACGCCATCGCTTGCGTGAGAAGTGTTTGGTTTTGGTTTTGGTTTTGTTCCTGATTGGTTGAAAATGCTGCCAAACTTGTGTGGACCAATCAGAAAGCGTAGCAAACGCAAAAGCAAATCAATCACACGATTACTTTCGACAGTCATCCGAAAACCACTCTAGAAATACGAGCAAAACCAAAACCAAGTAATTGAGATTGGGTTTACAAGCCAATCAGTAGTGCGAGAACGTACACGCCATCGCCACTTGTTTTCTTGCGTGAGAACATCGCAACCAGGTTTTGCTTTTGCTTTTGATTGGCCAAGAATGTCGCTAAAATTGTTATGACCAATCTGAAAGCGTAGCAAACGCGAAACCAAAGCAATCAGACGATTGCGTTTGGCAGTCATATACGAAAACGGCTCTAATAATAATTATATATTAGTACTGAACCAAACTTGAGTATCGCTTTACTTTATTTTGCATTCCAGTAAGTTGCCCATGAAAGATCGACACTTCTACGAAGTGATTCGAGAAGGTACCCTGCTATAAAGCTCTTGCCATTTTAGTTTATAGCAGAACACGAAGACTATACCAACAAGATAGACACCTTATTTACCTTTTTCCAAAAATAACGTTTCATTTGTTTGTTTTGGGGTCTGATTCAGTTATTAGTTAGTTCAAACTAAAGATAATTTGAGCATCTGTTAGTCAATTAATCAGTTAATCAGTCAGTCAGTTATCCAGTCAATTAGTTAGTTAGTTACAGTTAGTCCACATGAAGACTGAGAATATAAAGACTCTCTGATATTTGCGCCTAAAACCCAAACATAAAATTGTCGTGTTAATTATTTTGTTTTTATCCATCTTTGTTCTTAGGGAAACAATGTAAGTTATATTTTGACCTGGAATACGAGACCGAATTGAATCCAGGAAGTAATGGACCAGAAATGGTTGACACTTTTATCAAGGTGAGAACACAGGATGACAGTCACGGAAACTGGAACTTGAAGTGTCGTATACAGATTCCTGTTATGTAAAAAAATCGTATACAGTGTCGTATACAGATTCCTGTTATGTAAAAAAAACCAGCCTCCTTCCCAAGCGTCAATTATTTATCCCCCCTCCCCTTCCGAGACTTTTTTTCCCCAAATAAGGTTTTCAATGGCGACATAAACATAAACATGCACAAGCATAGGCAAAAGCCAACAATTACATGTTAAACATAAGCATAAGGAATGGAAACTATGTCGCTGGTGAAAACCAGCTTTTAAGTCACTCGTTTTTCAGTCTTTTTTTTTTTTTTTTTTTTTTTTTTTGCCCTACAGTATATGCGTAATTGCCTGTGGACCACTTTTGAAATAAAGTGTGATCGGAACCATGTACTTGATCTAGATTCGAGGTTAGTATAGTTAGTGTGTGTGCCAATGTGACGTAGGAAAATTGATGTGCAGTCGAGCCTACACTAATGGCCATCTCCCTACAACGGCCAGGTTGTCGCGTCCGGCCTCTGATTATTTGAACATCTGCACTTATTAAAACCTTCCCACAATGGCAACGGCCAGCAAAACAAGTCCCCAACCCGACAATAACCTATCCAGAATGACCACAAAATTAACAGTAGGTTTACGATGCCAAAATGTATTTACGAACTTCACTTACAGCTCAACAAAACGTCACGAAAATCGGCCCATGCCAAAGTGTGTTTAAACTGTAAAATAATTCCTTAACCCATGTCAAAAAAAGGTAGATCATGAAATGGTTCAGTTAACCCTACTGCTTATCTGTGGTGTCATGTTGCACCTTTACTTCACACAATGCTTTGTAAACTTGTGAATGCTGTAGAGAGGTTCAACTGAGTGATAATTTACACGTTAGTAAAAGACGCGATGACACATCATACGTTCCAATAGCAATGAATAATAATAATAATAATAATAATAATAATAATAATAATAATAATAATAATAATAATAATGATAATAATAATAGTAGTAGTAGTAGTAGTAGTAGTAGCGAACTGGACAGTTGTACTAGATAATGTCCGTGTATTTCTCTCGGGTGTCATACTTGTAGATGCTGATTTGTATCGATTTATTGATCGATTAATTGTTTGCTTGTTTGTTTTTGGTGTTGTTGTTGTTGTTTTATGTTTTTCTTGTCAGCACAAGCTCCAAGTTTTCGAGGCACCTGATCTTTAATTCGCCGGGTTTGTTTTTTCAAGATAACATAAATGCAGGTAAGAATAAGTGAAAATGTCCAACATTCAAGTGAAAGAGAAGTTTTTTTGATGGATCGACTTGGCTTCGATGTGTGAAAACTGGACGCCATTAAGAAATTTGAGCAGACGTGACACAGTAGTGTTTACTTAGTCCTCCATCGGAAAACAAAAGTGTTTTCAAACGCCAATTAGAGACCGTACCAAAGGCAAATTGGTTTTGAACTGTCAAATGAAACCTAAAGGTGTGACTTCTCAAATGAAAGCCCTCAATGAGTACATTCTAATAGCAGTGTTCACTTCCAACTCCTTAGCTGTCAAATGAAACCTAAAGGTGTGACTACTCAACTGAAAGCCCTCAATGAGTACATTCTAATAGCAGTGCTCACTTCCAACTCCTGAACTGTCAAATGAAACCTAAAAGTGTGACCACTCAAATGAAAGCTCTCAATGAGTACATTCTAATAGCAGTGTTAACTTCCGACTCCTGAACTGTCAAATGAAACCTAAAAGTGTGACCACTCAAATGAAAGTCCTCAATGAGTACATTCTGATAGCAGTTGTTGAGCTTGAAAGCAGTACAAGTTTAATTTGAACTGAAAAACATGACATTTCGAGAGGTGTAAGGGTGGCAATACTTGCAATGGCCTGTTTCATTTTTAGGTTACTTTGTAAAGAAGATTCTCAAGGACCTCACTGATAAGTTAGAGGTCAGTTCCCCAACGCACTCTCGTATCTCCCACGAGGAAGGAGCGACAGCTGGACTGGCTGAAGAAATGGAAACATTTCATGAAGGTAAAATAGTTATTTGATGTTAGCGAAGTTTGCAAAGCTGGGACTGTCTTGAGGTCGGTCACACAGCGCATTATTGCAAAAATAGAAGTTACTTAGTGTAATTCAGCAACATTGAGCACAACAGTTTCACTGTGTGTCCGTCTGTGTGTCCGTCTGTCTGACCTTTAGTCTGATGCAGGTCGAAAGACTTCAAGTGTTCGATGAAAAGCATATTCGGTAACGTGCTTCTTATGGATAAAACTTGGGGCTATATTTAGCAGCTTTGGAAGAACGTGTCATTGTTGCTGTAAAAGACATAGTATTAGGGCGCGTTATTTTGGGACTATTCCTGTTCCGGAATAGACAGTAATCGTGTTGTTTTAGGACCTATTCTGATTCCGGAATAAGCGGAATAGTATTCCGTACGTTCTACTCCCTAAAGCTGCTAAAGCTCCTCTAAATATAAGCTGCTAAATATAGCCCCAAGTTTTATCCATAAGGAGCGCGTTACCGAATATGCTTTTCATCGTACACCTGAAGTCTTTCGACCTGCATTAGACTAAAGGTCAGACAGACGGACACACAGACGGACACACAGTGAAACTGTTGTGCACAATGTTGCTCCCGACAGCACAATTGACGGAATAGCGGTTTATTCGGAATGGGCAGAAAAGCCAGTAATCATATTCCGTGTTTCCTTTCTTGGACTAAGCTTAAATTCTGTTCTTTTGGGAACCGGTATTCTGTGTATTCTGTGTATTCCTATTCCGGAATAAGAAGAGACGGAATGGCCCCAAAAGGAATGCACCCCTATTTTTAATTATGTGTTTCCTCAATCAGTTCCCTTGATAGAGCTACGAAAACTCTTAGTGAAATCGAATAAGAAAGGCGGTGTCAAGTTGTTTGTTGACACAGGTGAGTATAAACTATGAAGCTCAGGAATTTGTTATTATGTTTTTATTGCGAGCATATGTTCTTTTCTGACGTTTTACACCCCGCCATCAACAGAGCGCTTTTAATATTTTTGGAACATATTCTCATTTTTTAAGGAGTTTATGACAGGAATCGCAATTTTCGCCTTTACCTGTCCACAAAGATGGGGAAACATGCGCCACTGCAAGTTGCCAAGGAAAATAAGTTCAAGGTATACCATAAAAAGCCTGAATTTTGCCAGTTTCAATATCTTTAAATTTGCAACAAGAACTTTAAATGCGAGTGAAGGGGGCATGTACAGTTATAGATTAAGCAAAGCACGCAGTTCGTCTAATCTTCGTCTAATTTGTGTCGCATTTGGGCTTAAGAATGGAGAGGTTTTAATAACTAGGATTTTTTCATCGCTGTATTTATTTGTTTAAGGGTGTTCATGAACGAAGCACAAGTAGCTCGTCGGAAGATGAACAGGTGTTTCTTGATTCACTGATAAGTTATATCAGGTAAGACATTTTTAAGACATATTTATGCTTAGAGGGGGGCTTAAATTATCCAAGTGGCTCACTGTCACTGATAAGTTACTTTCACAAGACGTTCAAGTACACAATAGAAATGCTAGTCATAAAAAGGACTTAAACTTGACAAAATATCAGACTAACTACCGGTCAGCGGACCTTCGCCTTTCGGAGAGCAATCGGCTTTTTAAGGTTTATTTTTAGCTTCAGTATTTTAAGTTTTCCTAACAGATTGTAGCGAAACAGCCCTGTATAAGGGAGTTATAATAAGTCGTATGTGTGTAAAACATTTGTATGTTTACTTAAGAAAAGTTATTATCATATTGTTAAATAAATAAATAAATAATAATAATAATAATAATAATAATAATAATAATATATAATAGTAAAGTTATTGCCCTGTATGGGGTGGCAAATAGTCCCATACTACTTTATACTCTTCTCTTTGTCACCAGTTTTAAATATACTGGCACTAAATAAGACTTTAGTATAATTAAGCAACGTGAACTTCACTACGAAGCCATATTTGAGCAAACTGAATATTCTGAAAAATAGAATAGATTTTCGGAAAATCCTTCTTTTTGTGACGGCACCATTCCACAGGAATAACCCAAAGCCCGGGGGGAGGGGGGGGTACTCCTATATATAAGCCATATAGGTATGTGCCGCCCCAAAGGGTATCGTTTTCAAGCATTTTTAGTCTGAAATAGAGTATCGATTGTGCCTTTTTGGTCTGAGATAGGGTATCGATTTTGTCTTTTGGTCTGGGATAGGTATGATTTTAACAGAAATATGTCGCCGCGGACATTGAACGGCAAATGGAAGAAAACACAGGGCGGAAATTTTTGCAAAAGAACAAAAAAATCTCTAAAAAAAGGTCTGAAATAGGGTAAAACTATAATGAGTACCCAAAACCTTTAAATTTTAATTGAGAAATGTTTTTCATGAGTGTTTTCTTGACGTGAGTTATTTTTGCATGCAGCCCTTATAAAGGTCCTGATGACGCAAAAGGACTGACTTTCGATGGCCCTGGAAATTCTTC
The DNA here is from genome assembly GCA_964036295.1 of Plumapathes pennacea. NCBI lineage: Eukaryota > Metazoa > Cnidaria > Anthozoa > Antipatharia > Myriopathidae > Plumapathes > Plumapathes pennacea. The sequence goes on from OZ038468.1 coordinate 2,405,430, forward strand.
AAGCTCTTCAAAGTGTCGAGGCAAAAAACGAAAAGCTGACGGTGGTTCGGATGGTGTCGCCTCTCCCTATCCAGAAATTGATGAGTTCATCTCAAGAAATATTTCTAAAGGCGGAGTACCAGGAAGAATAAGAAAAGCGACGTACTTCCCTGAAAGTAAGTGGTCCGCCGGGTAGTGTGTCATGTATATTTTAAATATATTTAAAAGGTGTGTGTTTCTCGACGTAAAACGCCACAAAACCTGATCTAACGTCAACCAGGTTTTCTTTGGAGTAAATAATGAAAGGTGTGTATATTGAAAACAATTGTGTGCGAAGGTCGACTTCTTGCCACCGATTAACCAAGCGCTACCATAGTTTCCAGTGATATAAGCATCAAGAAAGTGGACCGGCAAATATGGCATTACGGTGATTAGTTGTCGTTTGTTTTTGTTAGTTGTAGTGAGTTAGTTTTGTTTGTTCTTACTGACTTAATTAACTCCACGTTGCTGTTGTTGGTTTGTTTAATTTCAGCCCATACCTTGAATTATGATATCGAAAACAACCGTTGGTGTGATAATGTTGGAAGACCTCACAAAAGCAACAATATAAAGTAAGTAGCTGATGTGATCGTTTCTGAGTTACCACTTCCTCCGTAGTAAGTTTACCTAGGGCACTATTAACCTTATTTGTTATATTTTGATAAAGGATGGTGGTCGATTTAAGAATCGGCGAATTCTACCAAAAATGTTACGACCCGGACTGCAAAGATTTTAAGTCAGAAGGTAGGAATAATATAGGCCTTTTGTGTCAGCTCACATTTTACAGTCACCCCTAAAATGAGTCCAAAAAGATCAAAATACAGATTCTTCTTAGCCTTTCAAGAAGAAATTGTATGAGTGATGCAGTTAGAATTGATAGTTTAATAATCAAAAGCTGAAGTCTCCATGCTGTATGGTATATAGCTCTGGTGAAAAACTAAAGGAGAATATTGTAGTTGATCACTCTGGGGCCGATGTTAGTAAACATTTAGTCAGTCATGAACCGCATGTTTTTGCAGATTGAAGTTTTTTTTATTGTTATTCTATTTTTATTTAAACATATATGAGCGTTCACCCCAAGAACCCATGGTGTTAGAATATCGGTTATCCGTAAGCATGATACACTTGTAAATGTTTATTGTACAGACATGTTTTTAAAACCCAACAACCAGTACAAGGCACTGTAAAACGTTTTTGTCTCTGTTGTATGTGTTTTTACCTGTCTGTCTCTCCTATTGCAGGGCAACGCATACCACCCGAAATTATGCCCGAGGAAACTGACGTGGATTAATCTATGAGGCTTTGATGCATTGAATATAATACGCCGTACTTGTTTTGTAAGATATTTCGAAAAATATTTTGCTATCTTTTCTGGCGTTTCCTTCAGTGAAGTTTTCTGATTTTTTTAGTATGTTTAAGAATTTATAAAAGGTAAACATAGCCGTGAAAAAAATCCACAGGAAGCCACGAGAACGCAGACTTTCAAGAAAGAACACCTATAACATACTTAATGAATGACAAACAGTTTGACGGCTAAGAATCGAGCGAGAAACAAACTATTCGCTATTTTTGTCTTTGAGCAAAGAAAAATTTCAAGGTTTTCGGCAATCTCAATTGGGTAGTTAAAGCAATTTCGCGCTTTACACTTCTTGTAAGGAAGCAACAGATGCAAAACTTCTGTAATTCATTGAGTATATCAGTAGTATTCTTCGATCAAAGTTTGCGTTCTTGAGGTTGCTTGTGGCCGACGCTGCATAGAGGGACAACGCGGGCTTTGGCGCGTTAATGAGCTCATTTTATGCGTTTCTGAGCAAAAAGAGCTTATAGTGGGGGCAAACACAAGTTTGGCTATAACTTGGCCGAAACGTGACCTAATCGATTTAATTGCGGTTTCTTTCCTTGCACGCCTTTTTAGCTTGCCTAACGTCTCTTGAATTATCTTGGAAAAATATTTTTAAGGGATACGACAAATTTTGAAACTTTTGAAACTACAAAAAGGGCCAAAATTTTCGACCCTCCAAATCAATTTCTTTTGTTTAAAACATGAAACCTTAATTTTGAAACTCCCAGTGCGTCTTTTGCAAAGTGCTTTGCAGGAAAATATTGTGTAATTCAACGATGCACACAAGGAGAGAATCCCCGATGAAAATGGTCACGTTTCCGCCAAGATATTATCAATTGACTTTCGCTCCATAGTAAACTCTTACAGCTCAAATTTACATAATCCTACGCAAGTTTGTATAAGTATTAATACGTTTTCTCTACTATGTAGCGCCACCACAGGAAGCCACTAGAACGCAGACTTCCAAGAAAGAATACATATACCATGCTTAATAAATGAAAAACAGTTTGACGGCTAAAAATCAAACGAGAAAAGAACTGTTCGAAATTTTCGTCTTTGACCAAAGAAAAATTTCAAGGTTTTCGGCTGTCAAATGGGTAGCTAGATTAATTTAGCGCTTTACACTATTTGTACGGAACCAACACCCGCAAAACTTCTATCATTCACTGATGATATCAGTACTATTCTTCTAATAAAGTCTGCGTTCTCGAGGTTGCTTCTGGGCGACACTGTATAGAACGATACCGCGGACTTTAATAGCACAGGGTTTTTCGCAAAAAATTCAAAACTACTGAAACGTCCGGGATACCTTTTTCGGACTATAACAAGACCTTTTACAATACATTTGCTTTATCTATCTTCATCCGTTCACGATATATAGTAGCTTAAATGTGGTGAAAACTGACCAGCTTTTGACAAAATACTAAGGCTATAGCCCAGGAATTTTTTGCCGAAAATTAAAAACTATTCAAACTTTCAGGATACCTTCTTTGCACGATAACAAGACTTTTTGCAATACATTTGCCTTATCTATCTTCATATGTTGACGCGATACAGCAGCTTAAACTTACTGAAACATCACCGGATTTTGAAAAAATATTAAGCCTATACCACAGGATTTTTCGCAAAAATTTAAAAACTATTGAAACTTTCAGGAAACCTTCGAACATTTTTCGACCATTTCAGAATCGCATGAAACTTTCAGCAAACGATCATGGGACTATGCCGACAGAGTTTGCATAGTTTTTGTAAACTTTTATGCCGCGCGTCGTGAGAAATTAAACAAATTAGAGCAAATCAAGCACTAATTAATTCATCACACCTTTCAACGAAAAGAGCCAACTTTAAGCAGCTATATCTCGCCAACGGATGAAGATAGATAAGGCAAATGTATTGCAAAAAGTCTTCTTATAGTCCCAGGAAGGTTTCCTGAAAGTTTCACGAGTTTTCAATTTTTGGCCAAAATCCGCAAAAAACCCTGTGCTATAGCCTTAGTATTTTGTCGAAATTCCAACATTTTTCGACCATCTCAGAATCGCATGAAACTTTCAGGGAACGTTCCTGGGACTATGCCGACAGAGTTTGCATAGTTTTTGTAAACTTTTAGGCCGCGCGTCGTGAGAAATTAAAACAAATTAGAGCAAATCAAGCACTAATTAATTCATCACACCTTTCAACGAAAAGAGCCAACTTTAAGCAGCTATATCTCGCCAACGGATGAAAATAGATAAGGCAAATGTATTGCAAAAAGTCTTCTTATAGTCCCAGGAAGGTTTCCTGAAAGTTTCAAGAGTTTTCAATTTTTGGCCAAAATCGGCAAAAAACCCTGTGCTATAGCCTTAGTATTTTGTCGAAATTCCAACATTTTTCGACCATCTCAGAATCGCATGAAACTTTCAGGGAACGTTCCTGGGACTATGCCGACAGAGTTTGCATAGTTTATGTAAACTTTTAGGCCGCGCGTCGTGAGAAATTAAACAAATTAGAGCAAATCAAGCACTAATTAATTCATCACACCTTTCAACGAAAAGAGCCAACTTTAAGCAGCTATATCTCGCCAACGGATGAAAATAGATAAGACAAATGTATTGCAAAAAGTCTTCTTATAGTCCCAGGAAGGTTTCCTGAAAGTTTCAAGAGTTTTCAATTTTTGGCCAAAATCGGCAAAAAACCCTGTGCTATAGCCTTAGTATTTTGTCGAAATTCCAACATTTTTCGACCATCTCAGAATCGCATGAAACTTTCAGGGAACGTTCCTGGGACTATGCCGACAGAGTTTGCATAGTTTTTGTAAACTTTTAGGCCGCGCGTCGTGAGAAATTAAACAAATTAGAGCAAATCAAGCACTAATTAATTCATCACACCTTTCAACGAAAAGAGCCAACTTTAAGCAGCTATATCTCGCCAACGGATGAAGATAGATAAGACAAATGTATTGCAAAAAGTCTTCTTATAGTCCCAGGAAGGTTTCCTGAAAGTTTCAAGAGTTTTCAATTTTTGGCCAAAATCGGCAAAAAACCCTGTGCTATAGCCTTAGTATTTTGTCGAAATTCCAACATTTTTCGACCATCTCAGAATCGCATGAAACTTTCAGGGAACGTTCCTGGGACTATGCCGACAGAGTTTGCATAGTTTTTGTAAACTTTTAGGCCGCGCGTCGTGAGAAATTAAACAAATTAGAGCAAATCAAGCACTAATTAATTCATCACACCTTTCAACGAAAAGAGCCAACTTTAAGCAGCTATATCTCGCCAACGGATGAAAATAGATAAGGCAAATGTATTGCAAAAAGTCTTCTTATAGTCCGAGGAAGGTTTCCTGAAAGTTTCAAGAGATTTCAATTTTTGGCCAAAATCGGCAAAAAGCCCTGTGCTATAGCCTTAGTATTTTGTCGAAATTCCAACATTTTTCGACCATCTCAGAATCGCATGAAACTTTCAGGGAACGTTCCTGGGACTATGCCGACAGAGTTTGCATAGTTTTTGTAAACTTTTAGGCCGCGCGTCGTGAGAAATTAAACAAATTAGAGAAAATCAAGCACTAATTAATTCATCACACCTTTCAACGAAAAGAGCCAACTTTAAGCAGCTATATCTCGCCAACGAATGAAGATAGATAAGGCAAATGTATTGCAAAAAGTCTTTTTATAGTCCCAGGAAGGTTTCCTGAAAGTTTCAAGAGTTTTCAATTTTTGGCCAAAATCGGCAAAAAACCCTGTGCTATAGCCTTAGTATTTTGTCGAAATTCCAACATTTTTCGACCATCTCAGAATCGCATGAAACTTTCAGGGAACGTTCCTGGGACAATGCCGCCAGAGTTTGCATAGTTTTTGTAAACTTTTAGGCCGCGCGTCGTGAGAAATTAAACAACCTAGAGCAAATCAAGCACTAATTAATTCATCACACCTTTCAACGAAAAGAGCCAACTTTAAGCAGCTATATCTCGCCAACGGATGAAAATAGATAAGGCAAATGTATTGCAAAAAGTCTTCTTATAGTCCCAGGAAGGTTTCCTGAAAGTTTCAAGAGTTTTCAATTTTTGGCCAAAATCGGCAAAAAACCCTGTGCTATAGCCTTAGTATTTTGTCGAAATTCCAACATTTTTCGACCATCTCAGAATCGCATGAAACTTTCAGGGAACGTTCCTGGGACTATGCCGACAGAGTTTGCATAGTTTTTGTAAACTTTTAGGCCGCGCGTCGTGAGAAATTAAAGCAAATTAGAGCAAATCAAGCACTAATTAATTCATCACACCTTTCAACGAAAAGAGCCAACTTTAAGCAGCTATATCTCGCCAACGGATGAAGATAGATAAGACAAATGTATTGCAAAAAGTCTTCTTATAGTCCCAGGAAGGTTTCCTGAAAGTTTCAGGAGTTTTCAATTTTGGCCAAAATCGGCAAAAAACCCTGTGCTATAGCCTTAGTATTTTGTCGAAATTCCAACATTTTTCGACCATCTCAGAATCGCATGAAACTTTCAGGGAACGTTCCTGGGACTATGCCGACAGAGTTTGCATAGTTTTTGTAAACTTTTAGGCCGCGCGTCGTGGGAATTTAAACAAATTAGAGCAAATCAAGCACTAATTAATTCATCACACCTTTCAACGAAAAGAGCCAACTTTAAGCAGCTATATCTCGCCAACGGATGAAGATAGATAAGGCAAATGTATTGCAAAAAGTCTTCTTATAGTCCCAGGAAGGTTTCCTGAAAGTTTCAAGAGTTTTCAATTTTTGGCCAAAATCGGCAAAAAACCCTGTGCTATAGCCTTAGTATTTTGTCGAAATTCCAACATTTTTCGACCATCTCAGAATCGCATGAAACTTTCAGGGAACGTTCCTGGGACTATGCCGACAGAGTTTGCATAGTTTTTGTAAACTTTTAGGCCGCGCGTCGTGAGAAATTAAACAAATTAGAGCAAATCAAGCACTACTTAATTCATCACACCTTTCAACGAAAAGAGCCAACTTTAAGCAGCTATATCTCGCCAACGGATGAAAATAGATAAGGCAAATGTATTGCAAAAAGTCTTCTTATAGTCCCAGGAAGGTTTCCTGAAAGTTTCAAGAGTTTTCAAATTTTGGCCAAAATCGGCAAAAAACCCTGTGCTATAGCCTTAGTATTTTGTCGAAATTCCAACATTTTTCGACCATTTCAGAATCGCATGAAACTTTCAGGGAACGTTCCTGGGACCATGCCGACAGAGTTTGCATAATTTTTGTAAACTTTTAGGCCGCGCGTCGTGAGAAATTAAACAAATTAGAGCAAATCAAGCACTAATTAATTCATCACACCTTTCAACGAAAAGAGCCAACTTTAAGCAGCTATATCTCGCCAACGGATGAAAATAGATAAGGCAAATGTATTGCAAAAAGTCTTCTTATAGTCCCAGGAAGGTTTCCTGAAAGTTTCAAGAGTTTTCAATTTTTGGCCAAAATCGGCAAAAAACCCTGTGCTATAGCCTTAGTATTTTGTCGAAATTCCAACATTTTTCGACCATCTCAGAATCGCATGAAACTTTCAGGGAACGTTCCTGGGACTATGCCGACAGAGTTTGCATAGTTTTTGTAAACTTTTAGGCCGCGCGTCGTGAGCAATTAAACAAAGTAGAGCAAATCAAGCACTAATTAATTCATCACACCTTTCAACGAAAAGAGCCAACTTTAAACAGCTATATCTCGCCAACGGATGAAAATAGATAAGACAAATGTATTGCAAAAAGTCTACTTATAGTCCCAGGAAGGTTTCCTGAAAGTTTCAAGAGTTTTCAATTTTTGGCCAAAATCGGCAAAAAACCCTGTGCTATACCCTTAGTATTTTGTCGAAATTCCAACATTTTTCGACCATCTCAGAATCGCATGAAACTTTCAGGGAACGTTCCTGGGACTATGCCGACAGAGTTTGCATAGTTTTTGTAAACTTTTAGGCCGCGCGTCGTGAGCAATTAAACAAAGTAGAGCAAATCAAGCACTAATTAATTCATCACACCTTTCAACGAAAAGAGCCAACTTTAAACAGCTGTATCTCGCCAACGGATGAAAATAGATAAGGCAAATGTATTGCAAAAAGTCTTCTTATAGTCCCAGGAAGGTTTCCTGAAAGTTTCAAGAGTTTTCAATTTTTGGCCAAAATCGGCAAAAAACCCTGTGCTATACCCTTAGTATTTTGTCGAAATTCCAACATTTTTCGACCATCTCAGAATCGCATGAAACTTTCAGGGAACGTTCCTGGGACTATGCCGACAGAGTTTGCATAGTTTTTGTAAACTTTTAGGCCGCGCGTCGTGAGAAATTAAAGCAAATTAGAGCAAATCAAGCACTAATTAATTCATCACACCTTTCAACGAAAAGAGCCAACTTTAAGCAGCTATATCTCGCCAACGGATGAAAATAGATAAGGCAAATGTATTGCAAAAAGTCTTCTTATAGTCCCAGGAAGGTTTCCTGAAAGTTTCAAGAGTTTTCAATTTTTGGCCAAAATCGGCAAAAAACCCTGTGCTATAGCCTTAGTATTTTGTCGAAATTCCAACATTTTTCGACCATCTCAGAATCGCATGAAACTTTCAGGGAACGTTCCTGGGACTATGCCGACAGAGTTTGCATAGTTTTTGTAAACTTTTAGGCCGCGCGTCGTGAGAAATTAAACAAATTAGAGCAAATCAAGCACTAATTAATTCATCACACCTTTCAACGAAAAGAGCCAACTTTAAGCAGCTTTATCTCGCCAACGGATGAAGATAGATAAGGCAAATGTATTGCAAAAAGTCTTCTTATAGTCCCAGGAAGGTTTCCTGAAAGTTTCAAGAGTTTTCAATTTTTGGCCAAAATCGGCAAAAAACCCTGTGCTATAGCCTTAGTATTTTGTCGAAATTCCAACATTTTTCGACCATCTCAGAATCGCATGAAACTTTCAGGGAACGTTCCTGGGACCATGCCGACAGAGTTTGCATAGTTTTTGTAAACTTTTAGGCCGCGCGTCGTGAGAAATTAAAGCAAATTAGAGAAAATCAAGCACTAATTAATTCATCACACCTTTCAACGAAAAGAGCCAACTTTAAGCAGCTATATCTCGCCAACGGATGAAAATAGATAAGGCAAATGTATTGCAAAAAGTCTTCTTATAGTCCCAGGAAGGTTTCCTGAAAGTTTCACGAGTTTTCAATTTTTGGCCAAAATCGGCAAAAAACCCTGTGCTCTAGCCTTAGTATTTTGTCGAAATTCCAACATTTTTCGACCATCTCAGAATCGCATGAAACTTTCAGGGAACGTTCCTGGGAATATGCCGACAGAGTTTGCATAGTTTTTGTAAACTTTTAGGCCGCGCGTCGTGAGAAATTAAAGCAAATTAGAGCAAATCAAGCACTAATTAATTCATCACACCTTTCAACGAAAAGAGCCAACTTTAAGCAGCTATATCTCGCCAACGGATGAAAATAGATAAGGCAAATGTATTGCAAAAAGTCTTCTTATAGTCCCAGGAAGGTTTCCTGAAAGTTTCAAGAGTTTTCAATTTTTGGCCAAAATCGGCAAAAAACCCTGTGCTATAGCCTTAGTATTTTGTCGAAATTCCAACATTTTTCGACCATCTCAGAATCGCATGAAACTTTCAGGGAACGTTCCTGGGACTATGCCGACAGAGTTTGCATAGTTTTTGTAAACTTTTAGGCCGCGCGTCGTGAGAAATTAAAGCAAATTAGAGTAAATCAAGCACTAATTAATTCATCACACCTTTCAACGAAAAGAGCCAACTTTAAGCAGCTATATCTCGCCAACGGATGAAGATAAATAAAGCAAATGTATTGCAAAAAGTCTTCTTATAGTCCCAGGAAGGTTTCCTGAAAGTTTCAAGAGTTTTCAATTTTTGGCCAAAATCGGCAAAAAACCCCGTGCTATAGCCTTAGTATTTTGTCGAAATTCCAACATTTTTCGACCATCTCAGAATCGCATGAAACTTTCAGGGAACGTTCCTGGGACTATGCCGACAGAGTTTGCATAGTTTTTGTAAACTTTTAGGCCGCGCGTCGTGAGAAATTAAACAAATTAGAGCAAATCAAGCACTAATTAATTCATCACACCTTTCAACGAAAAGAGCCAACTTTAAGCAGCTATATCTCGCCAACGGATGAAAATAGATAAGGCAAATGTATTGCAAAAAGTCTTCTTATAGTCCCAGGAAGGTTTCCTGAAAGTTTCAAGAGTTTTCAATTTTTGGCCAAAATCGGCAAAAAACCCTGTGCTATAGCCTTAGTATTTTGTCGAAATTCCAACATTTTTCGACCATCTCAGAATCGCATGAAACTTTCAGGGAACGTTCCTGGGACTATGCCGACAGAGTTTGCATAGTTTTTGTAAACTTTTAGGCCGCGCGTCGTGAGAAATTAAAGCAAATTAGAGCAAATCAAGCACTAATTAATTCATCACACCTTTAAACGAAAAGAGCCAACTTTAAGCAGCTATATCTCGCCAACCGATGAAGATAGATAAGACAAATGTATTGCAAAAAGTCTTCTTATAGTCCCAGGAAGGTTTTCTGAAAGTTTCAAGAGTTTTCAATTTTTGGCCAAAATCGGCAAAAAACCCTGTGCTATAGCCTTAGTATTTTGTCGAAATTCCAACATTTTTCGACCATCTCAGAATCGCATGAAACTTTCAGGGAACGTTCCTGGGACTATGCCGACAGAGTTTGCATAGTTTTTGTAAACTTTTAGGCCGCGCGTCGTGAGAAATTAAACAAATTAGAGCAAATCAAGCACTAATTAATTCATCACACCTTTCAACGAAAAGAGCCAACTTTACGCAGCTATATCTCGCCAACGGATGAAAATAGATAAGGCAAATGTATTGCAAAAAGTCTTCTTATAGTCCGAGGAAGGTTTCTTGAAAGTTTCAAGAGTTTTCAATTTTTGGCCAAAATCGGCAAAAAGCCCTGTGCTATAGCCTTAGTATTTTGTCGAAATTCCAACATTTTTCGACCATCTCAGAATCGCATGAAACTTTCAGGGAACGTTCCTGGGACTCTGCCGACAGAGTTTGCATAGTTTTTGTAAACTTTTAGGCCGCGCGTCGTGAGAAATTAAAACAAATTAGAGCAAATCAAGCACTAATTAATTCATCACACCTTTCAACGAAAAGAGCCAACTTTAAGCAGCTATATCTCGCCAACGGATGAAGATAGATAAGGCAAATGTATTGCAAAAAGTCTTCTTATAGTCCCAGGAAGGTTTCCTGAAAGTTTCAAGAGTTTTCAATTTTTGGCCAAAATCGGCAAAAAACCCTGTGCTATAGCCTTAGTATTTTGTTGAAATTCCAACATTTTTCGACCATCTCAGAATCGCATGAAACTTTCAGGGAACGTTCCTGGGACTATGCCGACAGAGTTTGCATAGTTTTTGTAAACTTTTAGGCCGCGCGTCGTGAGAAATTAAACAAATTAGAGCAAATCAAGCACTAATTAATTCATCACACCTTTCAACGAAAAGAGCCAACTTTACGCAGCTATATCTCGCCAACGGATGAAAATACATAAGGCAAATGTATTGCAAAAAGTCTTCTTATAGTCCCAGGAAGGTTTCCTGAAAGTTTCAAGAGTTTTCAATTTTTGGCCAAAATCGGCAAAAAACCCTGTGCTATAGCCTTAGTATTTTGTCGAAATTCCAACATTTTTCGACCATCTCAGAATCGCATGAAACTTTCAGGGAACGTTCCTGGGACTATGCCGACAGAGTTTGCATAGTTTTTGTAAACTTTTAGGCCGTGCGTCGTGAGAAATTAAAGCAAATTAGAGAAAATCAAGCACTAATTAATTCATCACACCTTTCAACGAAAAGAGCCAACTTTAAGCAGCTATATCTCGCCAACGGATGAAAATAGATAAGGCAAATGTATTGCAAAAAGTCTTCTTATAGTCCCAGGAAGGTTTCCTGAAACTTTCAAGAGTTTTCAATTTTTGGCCAAAATCGGCAAAAAACCCTGTACTATAGCCTTAGTATTTTGTCGAAATTCCAACATTTTTCGACCATCTCAGAATCGCATGAAACTTTCAGGGAACGTTCCTGGGACTATGCCGACAGAGTTTGCATAGTTTTTGTAAACTTTTAGGCCGCGCGTCGTGAGAAATTAAACAAATTAGAGCAAATCAGGCACTAATTAATCCATCACACCTTTCAACGAAAAGAGCCAACTTTAAGCAGCTACATCTCGCCAACGAATGAAGATAGATAAGGCAAATGTATTGCAAAAAGTCTTCTTATAGTCCCAGGAAGGTTTCCTGAAAGTTTCAAGAGTTTTCAATTTTCGGCCAAAATCGGCAAAAAACCCTGTGCTATAGCCGTAGTATTTTGTCGAAATTCCAACATTTTTCGACCATCTCAGAATCGCATGAAACTTTCAGGGAACGTTCCTGGGACTATGCCGACAGAGTTTGCATAGTTTTTGTAAACTTTTAGGCCGCGCGTCGTGAGAAATTAAAGCAAATTAGAGCAAATCAAGCACTAATTAATTCATCACACCTTTCAACGAAAAGAGCCAACTTTAAGCAGCTATATCTCGCCAACGGATGAAGATAGATAAGACAAATGTATTGCAAAAAGTCTTCTTATAGTCCCAGGAAGGTTTCCTGAAAGTTTCAGGAGTTTTCAATTTTGGCCAAAATCGGCAAAAAACCCTGTGCTATAGCCTTAGTATTTTGTCGAAATTCCAACATTTTTCGACCATCTCAGAATCGCATGAAACTTTCAGGGAACGTTCCTGGGACTATGCCGACAGAGTTTGCATAGTTTTTGTAAACTTTTAGGCCGCGCGTCGTGGGAATTTAAACAAATTAGAGCAAATCAAGCACTAATTAATTCATCACACCTTTCAACGAAAAGAGCCAACTTTAAGCAGCTATATCTCGCCAACGGATGAAGATAGATAAGGCAAATGTATTGCAAAAAGTCTTCTTATAGTCCCAGGAAGGTTTCCTGAAAGTTTCAAGAGTTTTCAATTTTTGGCCAAAATCGGCAAAAAACCCTGTGCTATAGCCTTAGTATTTTGTCGAAATTCCAACATTTTTCGACCATCTCAGAATCGCATGAAACTTTCAGGGAACGTTCCTGGGACTATGCCGACAGAGTTTGCATAGTTTTTGTAAACTTTTAGGCCGCGCGTCGTGAGAAATTAAACAAATTAGAGCAAATCAAGCACTAATTAATTCATCACACCTTTCAACGAAAAGAGCCAAAATTAAGCAGCTATATCTCGCCAACGGATGAAAATAGATAAGGCAAATGTATTGCAAAAAGTCTTCTTATAGTCCCAGGAAGGTTTCCTGAAAGTTTCAAGAGTTTTCAAATTTTGGCCAAAATCGGCAAAAAACCCTGTGCTATAGCCTTAGTATTTTGTCGAAATTCCAACATTTTTCGACCATTTCAGAATCGCATGAAACTTTCAGGGAACGTTCCTGGGACCATGCCGACAGAGTTTGCATAATTTTTGTAAACTTTTAGGCCGCGCGTCGTGAGAAATTAAACAAATTAGAGCAAATCAAGCACTAATTAATTCATCACACCTTTCAACGAAAAGAGCCAACTTTAAGCAGCTATATCTCGCCAACGGATGAAAATAGATAAGGCAAATGTATTGCAAAAAGTCTTCTTATAGTCCCAGGAAGGTTTCCTGAAAGTTTCAAGAGTTTTCAATTTTTGGCCAAAATCGGCAAAAAACCCTGTGCTATAGCCTTAGTATTTTGTCGAAATTCCAACATTTTTCGACCATCTCAGAATCGCATGAAACTTTCAGGGAACGTTCCTGGGACTATGCTGACAGAGTTTGCATAGTTTTTGTAAACTTTTAGGCCGCGCGTCGTGAGAAATTAAACAAATTAGAGCAAATCAAGCACTAATTAATTCATCACACCTTTCAACGAAAAGAGCCAACCTTAAGCAGCTATATCTCGCCAACGGATGAAAATAGATAAGACAAATGTATTGCAAAAAGTCTTCTTATAGTCCCAGGAAGGTTTCCTGAAAATTTCAAGATTTTTCAATTTTTGGCCAAAATCGACAAAAAAACCCTGTGCTATAGCCTTAGTATTTTGTCGAAATTCCAACATTTTTCGACCATCTCAGAATCGCATGAAACTTTCAGGGACCGTTCCTGGGATTTTGCCGACAGAGTTTGCATAGTTTTTGTAAACTTTTAGGCCGCGCGTCGTGAGAAATTAAAGCAAATTAGAGCAAATCAATCACTAATTAATTCATCACACCTTTCAACGAAAAGAGCCAACTTTAAGCAGCTATATCTCGCCAACGGATGAAAATAGATAAGGCATATGTATTGCAAAAAGTCTTCTTATAGTCCCAGGAAGGTCTCCTGAAAGTTTCAAGAGTTTTCAATTTTTGGCCAAAATCGGCAAAAAACCCTGTGCTATAGCCTTAGTATTTTGTCGAAATTCCAACATTTTTCGACCATCTCAGAATCGCATGAAACTTTCAGGGAACGTTCCTGGGACTATGCCGACAGAGTTTGCATAGTTTTTGTAAACTTTTAGGCCGCGCGTCGTGAGAAATTAAAACAAATTAGAGCAAATCAAGCACTAAGTAATTCATCACACCTTTCAACGAAAAGAGCCAACTTTAAGCAGCTATATCTCGCCAACGGATGAAGATAGATAAGGCAAATGTATTGCAAAAAGTCTTCTTATAGTCCCAGGAAGGTTTCCTGAAAGTTTCAAGAGTTTTCAATTTTTGGCCAAAATCGGCAAAAAACCCTGTGCTATAGCCTTAGTATTTTGTCGAAATTCCAACATTTTTCGACTATCTCAGAATCGCATGAAACTTTCAGAGAACGTTCCTGGGACTATGCCGACAGAGTTTGCATAGTTTTTGTAAACTTTTAGGCCGCGCGTCGTGAGAAATTAAAAAAATTAGAGCAAATCAAGCACTAATTAATTCATCACACCTTTCAACGAAAAAAGCCAACTTTAAGCAGCTATATCTCGCCAACGGATGAAAATAGATAAGGCATATGTATTGCAAAAAGTCTTCTTATAGTCCCAGGAAGGTTTCCTGAAAGTTTCAAGAGTTTTCAATTTTTGGCCAAAATCGGCAAAAAACCCTGTGCTATAGGCTTAGTATTTTGTCGAAATTCCAACATTTTTCGACCATCTCAGAATCGCATGAAACTTTCAGGGAACGTTTCTGGGACTATGCCGACAGAGTTTGCATAGTTTTTGTAAACTTTTAGGCCGCGCGTCGTGAGAAATTAAACAAATTAGAGCAAATCAAGCACTAATTAATTCATCACACCTTTCAACGAAAAGAGCCAACTTTAAGCAGCTATATCTCGCCCACGGATGAAAATAGATAAGGCAAATGTATTGCAAAAAGTCTTCTTATAGTCCCAGGAAGGTTTCCTGAAAGTTTCAAGAGTTTTCAATTTTTGGCCAAAATCGGCAAAAAAACCCTGTGCTATAGCCTTAGTATTTTGTCGAAATTCCAACATTTTTCGACCATCTCAGAATCGCATGAAACTTTTAGGGAACGTTCCTGGGACTATGCCGACAGAGTTTGCATAGTTTTTGTAATTTTTTAGGCCGCGCGTCGTGAGAAATTAAACAAATTAGAGCAAATCAAGCACTAATTAATTCATCACACCTTTCAACGAAAAGAGCCAACTTTAAGCAGCTATATCTCGCCAACGGATGAAAATAGATAAGGCAAATGTATTGCAAAAAGTCTTCTTATAGTCCCAGGAAGGTTTCCTGAAAGTTTCAAGAGTTTTCAATTTTTGGCCAAAATCGGCAAAAAACCCTGTGCTATAGCCTTAGTATTTTGTCGAAATTCCAACATTTTTCGACCATCTCAGAATCGCATGAAACTTTCAGGGAACGTTCCTGGGACTACGCCGACAGAGTTTGCATAGTTTTTGTAAAAGTTGGCTTTTTTCGTTGAAAGGTGTGATGAATTAATTAGTGCTTGATTTGCTCTAATTTGTTTATTTTCTCACGACGCGCGGCTTAAAAGTTTACAAAAACTATGCAAACTCTGTCGGCATAGTCCGAGGAACGTTCCCTGAAAGTTTTATGCGATTCTGAGATGGTCGAAAAATGTTGGAAATTTGACAAAATACTAAGGCTATAGCACAGGGTTTTTTGCCGATTTTGGCCAAAAATTGAAAACTCTTGAAACTTTCAGGAAACCTTCCTGGGACTATAAAAAGACTTTTTGCAATACATTTGCCTTATCTATCTTCATCCGTTGGCGAGATATAGCTGCTTAAAGTTGGCTCTTTTCGTTGAAAGGTGTGATGAATTAATTAGTGCTTGATTTGCTCTAATTTGCTTTAATTTCTCACGACGCGCGGCCTAAAAGTTTACAAAAACTATGCAAACTCTGTCGGCATAGTCCCAGGAACGTTCCCTGAAAGTTTCATGCGATTCTGAGATGGTCGAAAAATGTTGGAATTTCGACAAAATACTAAGGCTATAGCACAGGGTTTTTTGCCGATTTTGGCCAAAAATTGAAAACTCTTGAAACTTTCAGGAAACCTTCCTGGGACTATAAGAAGACTTTTTGCAATACATTTGCCTTATCTATCTTCATCCGTTGGCGAGATATAGCTGCTTAAAGTTGGCTCTTTTCGTTGAAAGGTGTGATGAATTAATTAGTGCTTGATTTGCTCTAATTTGCTTTAATTTCTCACGACGCGCGGCCTAAAAGTTTACAAAAACTATGCAAACTCTGTCGGCATGGTCCCAGGAACGTTCCCTGAAAGTTTCATGCGATTCTGAGATGGTCGAAAAATGTTGGAATTTCGACAAAATACTAAGGCTATAGCACAGGGTTTTTTGCCGATTTTGGCCAAAAATTGAAAACTCTTGAAACTTTCAGGAAACCTTCCTGGGACTATAAGAAGACTTTTGTAATACATTTGCCTTATCTATCTTCATCCGTTGGCGAGATATAGCTGCTTAAAGTTGGCTCTTTTCGTTGAAAGGTGTGATGAATTAATTAGTGCTTCATTTGCTCTAATTTGCTTTAATATCTGACGACGCGCGGCCTAAAAGTTTACAAAAACTATGCAAACTCTGTCGGCATAGTCCCAGGAACGTTCCCTGAAAGTTTCATGCGATTCTGAGATGGTCGAAAAATGTTGAAATTTCGCCAAATTACTAAGGCTATAACACAGGGTTTTTTGCCGATTTTGGCCAAAAATTGAAAACTCTTGAAACTTTCAGGAAACTTTCCTGGGATTATAAGAAGACTATTTGCAATACATTTGCCTTATCTATCTTCATCCGTTGGCGAGATATAGCTGCTTAAAGTTGGCTCTTTTCGTTGAAAGGTGTGATGAATTAATTAGTGCTTGATTTGCTCTAATTTGCTTTAATTTCTCACGACGCGCGGCCTAAAAGTTTACAAAAACTATGCAAACTCTGTCGGCATAGTCCCAGGAACGTTCCCTGAAAGTTTCATGCGATTCTGAGATGGTCGAAAAATGTTGGAATTTCGACAAAATACTAAGGCTATAGCACAGGGTTTTTTGCCGATTTTGGCCAAAAATTGAAAACTCTTGAAACTTTCAGGAAACCTTCCTGGGACTATAAAAAGACTTTTTGCAATACATTTGCCTTATCTATCTTCATCCGTTGGCGAGATATAGCTGCTTAAAGTTGGCTCTTTTCGTTGAAAGGTGTGATGAATTAATTAGTGCTTGATTTGCTCTAATTTGCTTTAATTTCTCACGACGCGCGGCCTAAAAGTTTACAAAAACTATGCAAACTCTGTCGGCATAGTCCCGGGAACGTTCCCTGAAAGTTTCATGCAATTCTGAGATGGTCGAAAAATGTTGGAATTTCGACAAAATACTAAGGCTATAGCACAGGGTTTTTTGCCGATTTTGGGCAAAAATTGAAAACTCTTGAAACTTTCAGGAAACCTTCCTGGGACTATAAGAAGACTTTTTGCAATACATTTGCCTTTTCTATCTTCATCCGTTGGCGAGCTATAGCTGCTTAAAGTTGGCTCTTTTCGTTGAAAGGTGTGATGAATTAATTAGTGCTTCAATTGCTCTAATTTGCTTTAATATCTCACGACGCGCGGCCTAAAAGTTTACAAAAACTATGCAAACTGTGTCGGCATAGTCCCAGGAACGTTCCCTGAAAGTTTCATGCGATTCTGAGATGGTCGAATAATGTTGGAGTTTCGACAAAATACTAAGGCTATAGCACAGGGTTTTTTGCCGATTTTGGCCAAAAATTGAAAACTTTTGAAACTTTCAGGAAACCTTCCTGGGACTATAAGAAGACTATTTGCAATACATTTGCCTTATCTATCTTCATCCGTTGGCGAGATATAGCTACTTAAAGTTGGCTCTTTTCGTTGAAAGGTGTGATGAATTAATTAGTGCTTGATTTGCTCTAATTTGCTTTAATTTCTCACGACGCGCGGCCTAAAAGTTTACAAAAACTATGCAAACTCTGTCGGCATAGTCCCAGGAACGTTCCCTGAAAGTTTCATGCGATTCTGAGATGGTCGAAAAATGTTGGAATTTCGACAAAATACTAAGGCTATAGCACAGGGTTTTTTGCCGATTTTGGCCAAAAATTGAAAACTTTTGAAACTTTCAGGAAACCTTCCTGGGACAATAAGAAGACTATTTCCAATACATTTGCCTTATCTATCTTCATCCGTTGGCGAGATATAGCTGCTTAATTTTGGCTCTTTTCGTTGAAAGGTGTGATGAATTAATTAGTGCTTGATTTGCTCTAATTTGTTTAATTTCTCACGCCGCGCAACCTAAAAGTTTACAAAAACTATGGAAACTCTGTCGGCATAGTCCCAGGAACGTTCCCTGAAAGTTTCATGCGATTCTGAGATGGTCGAATAATGTTGGAATTTCGACAAAATACTAAGGCTATAGCACAGGGTTTTTTGCCGATTTTGGGCAAAAATTGAAAACTCTTGAAACTTTCAGGAAACCTTCCTGGGACTATAAGAAGACTTTTTGCAATACATTTGCCTTATCTATCTTCATCCGTTGGCGAGATATAGCTGCTTAAAGTTGGCTCTTTTCGTTGAAAGGTGTGATGAATTAATTAGTGCTTGATTTGCTCTAATTTGCTTTAATTTCTCACGACGCGCGGCCTAAAAGTTTACAAAAACTATGCAAACTCTGTCGGCATAGTCCCAGGAACGTTCCCTGAAAGTTTCATGCGATTCTGAGATGGTCGAAAAATGTTGGAATTTCGACAAAATACTAAGGCTATAGCACAGGGTTTTTTGCCGATTTTGGCCAAAAATTGAAAACTCTTGAAACTTTCAGGAAACCTTCCTGGGACTATAAGAAGACTATTTGCAATACATTTGCCTTATCTATCTTCATCCGTTGGCGAGATATAGCTGCTTAAAGTTGGCTCCTTTCGCTGAAAGGTGTGATGAATTAATTAGTGCTTGATTTGCTCTATTTTGCTTTAATTTCTCACGACGCGCGGCCTAAAAGTTTACAAAAACTATGCAAACTCTGTCGGCATGGTCCCAGGAACGTTCCCTGAAAGTTTCATGCGATTCTGAGATGGTCGAAAAATGTTGGAATTTCGACAAAATACTAAGGCTATAGCACAGGGTTTTTTGCCGATTTTGGCCAAAAATTGAAAACTCTTGAAACTTTCAGGAAACCTTCCTGGGACTATAAGAAGACTTTTGCAATACATTTGCCTTATCTATCTTCATCCGTTGGCGAGATATAGCTGCTTAAAGTTGGCTCTTTTCGTTGAAAGGTGTGATGAGTTAATTAGTGCTTGATTTGCTCTAATTTGTTTAATTTCTCACGACGCGAGGCCTAAAAGTTTACAAAAACTATGCAAACTCTGTCGGCATAGTCCCAGGAATGTTCCCTGAAAGTTTCATGCGATTCTGAGATGGTCGAAAAATGTTGGAATTTCGACAAAATACTAAGGCTATAGCACAGGGTTTTTTGCCGATTTTGGCCAAAAATTGAAAACTCTTGAAACTTTCAGGAAACCTTCCCGGGACTATAAGAAGACTTTTTGCAATACATTTGCCTTATCTATCTTCATCCGTTGGCGAGATATAGCTGCTTAAAGTTGGCTCTTTTCGTTGAAAGGTGTGATGAATTAATTAGTGCTTGATTTGCTCTAATTTGCTTTAATATCTGACGACGCGCGGCCTAAAAGTTTACAAAAACTATGCAAACTCTGTCGGCATAGTCCCAGGAACGTTCCCTGAAAGTTTCATGCGATTCTGAGATGGTCGAAAAATGTTGGAATTTCGACAAAATACTAAGGCTATAGCACAGGGTTTTTTGCCGATTTTGGCCAAAAATTGAAAACTCTTGAAACTTTCAGGAAACCTTCCTGGGACTATAAGAAGACTATTTGCAATACATTTGCCGTATCTATCTTCATCCGTTGGCGAGATATAGCTGCTTAAAGTTGGCTCCTTTCGCTGAAAGGTGTGATGAATTAATTAGTGCTTGATTTGCTCTAATTTGCTTTAATTTCTCACGACGCGCGGCCTAAAAGTTTACAAAAACTATGCAAACTCTGTCGGCATGGTCCCAGGAACGTTCCCTGAAAGATTCATGCGATTCTGAGATGGTCGAAAAATGTTGGAATTTCGACAAAATACTAAGGCTGTAGCACAGGGTTTTTTGCCGATTTTGGGCACAAATTGAAAACTCTTGAAACTTTCAGGAAACCTTCCTGGGACTATAAGAAGACTTTTGCAATACATTTGCCTTATCTATCTTCATCCGTTGGCGAGATATAGCTGCTTAAAGTTGGCTCTTTTCGTTGAAAGGTGTGATGAGTTAATTAGTGCTTGATTTGCTCTAATTTGTTTAATTTCTCACGACGCGAGGCCTAAAAGTTTACAAAAACTATGCAAACTCTGTCGGCATAGTCCCAGGAATGTTCCCTGAAAGTTTCATGCGATTCTGAGATGGTCGAAAAATGTTGGAATTTCGACAAAATACTAAGGCTATAGCACAGGGTTTTTTGCCGATTTTGGCCAAAAATTGAAAACTCTTGAAACTTTCAGAAAACCTTCCTGGGACTATAAAAAGACTTTTTGCAATACATTTGCCTTATCTATCTTCATCCGTTGGCGAGATATAGCTGCTTAAAGTTGGCTCTTTTCGTTGAAAGGTGTGATGAATTAATTAGTGCTTGATTTGCTCTAATTTGTTTAATTTCTCACGACGCGCGGCCTAAAAGTTTACAAAAACTATGCAAACTCTGTCGGCATAGACCCAGGAACGTTCCCTGAAAGTTTCATGCGATTCTGAGATGGTCGAAAAATGTTGGAATTTCGACAAAATACTAAGGCTATAGCACAGGGTTTTTTGCCGATTTTGGCCAAAAATTGAAAACTCTTGAAACTTTCAGGAAACCTTCCTGGGACTATAAGAAGACTTTTGCAATACATTTGCCTTATCTATCTTCATCCGTTGGCGAGATATAGCTGCTTAAAGTTGGCTCTTTTCGTTGAAAGGTGTGATGAATTAATTAGTGCTTGATTTGCTCTAATTTGCTTTAATTTCTCACGACGCGCGGCCTAAAAGTTTACAAAAACTATGCAAACTCCGTCGGCATAGTCCCAGGAACGTTCCCTGAAAGTTTCATGCGATTCTGAGATGGTCGAAAAATGTTGGAATTTCGACAAAATACTAAGGCTATAGCACAGGGTTTTTTGCCGATTTTGGCCAAAAATTGAAAACTCTTGAAACTTTCAGGAAACCTTCCTGGGACTATAAGAAGACTTTTTGCAATACATTTGCCTTATCTATCTTCATCCGTTGGCGAGATATA
This sequence comes from Plumapathes pennacea, assembly GCA_964036295.1. Taxonomy (NCBI): domain Eukaryota; kingdom Metazoa; phylum Cnidaria; class Anthozoa; order Antipatharia; family Myriopathidae; genus Plumapathes; species Plumapathes pennacea. The sequence continues at coordinate 2,426,598 of OZ038468.1, forward strand.
GCTGCTTAAAGTTGGCTCTTTTCGTTGAAAGGTGTGATGAATTAATTAGTGCTTGATTTGCTCTAATTTGTTTACTTTCTCACGACGCGCGGCCTAAAAGTTTACAAAAACTATGCAAACTCTGTCGGCATGGTCCCAGGAACGTTCCCTGAAAGTTTCATGCGATTCTGAGATGGTCGAAAAATGTTGGAATTTCGACAAAATACTAAGGCTATAGCACAGGGTTTTTTGCCGATTTTGGCCAAAAATTGAAAACTCTTGAAACTTTCAGGAAACCTTCCTGGGACTATAAGAAGACTTTTGCAATACATTTGCCTTATCTATCTTCATCCGTTGGCGAGATATAGCTGCTTAAAGTTGGCTCTTTTCGTTGAAAGGTGTGATGAGTTAATTAGTGCTTGATTTGCTCTAATTTGTTTAATTTCTCACGACGCGAGGCCTAAAAGTTTACAAAAACTATGCAAACTCTGTCGGCATAGTCCCAGGAATGTTCCCTGAAAGTTTCATGCGATTCTGAGATGGTCGAAAAATGTTGGAATTTCGACAAAATACTAAGGCTATAGCACAGGGTTTTTTGCCGATTTTGGCCAAAAATTGAAAACTCTTGAAACTTTCAGGAAACCTTCCTGGGACTATAAAAAGACTTTTTGCAATACATTTGCCTTATCTATCTTCATCCGTTGGCGAGATATAGCTGCTTAAAGTTGGCTCTTTTCGTTGAAAGGTGTGATGAATTAATTAGTGCTTGATTTGCTCTAATTTGTTTAATTTCTCACGACGCGCAACCTAAAAGTTTACAAAAACTATGGAAACTCTGTCGGCATAGTCCCAGGAACGTTCCCTGAAAGTTTCATGCGATTCTGAGATGGTCCAAAAATGTTGGAATTTCGACAAAATACTAAGGCTATAGCACAGGGTTTTTTGCCGATTTTGGCCAAAAATTGAAAACTCTTGAAACTTTCAGGAAACCTTCCTGGGACTATAAGAAGACTTTTTGCAATACATTTGCCTTATCTATCTTCATCCGTTGGCGAGATATAGCTGCTTAAAGTTGGCTCTTTTCGTTGAAAGGTGTGATGAATTAATTAGTGCTTGATTTGCTCTAATTTGCTTTAATATCTGACGACGCGCGGCCTAAAAGTTTACAAAAACTATGCAAACTCTGTCGGCATAGTCCCAGGAACGTTCCCTGAAAGTTTCATGCGATTCTGAGATGGTCGAAAAATGTTGGAATTTCGACAAAATACTAAGGCTATAGCACAGGGTTTTTTGCCGATTTTGGCCAAAAATTGAAAACTCTTGAAACTTTCAGGAAACCTTCCTGGGACTATAAGAAGACTATTTGCAATACATTTGCCGTATCTATCTTCATCCGTTGGCGAGATATAGCTGCTTAAAGTTGGCTCCTTTCGCTGAAAGGTGTGATGAATTAATTAGTGCTTGATTTGCTCTAATTTGCTTTAATTTCTCACGACGCGCGGCCTAAAAGTTTACAAAAACTATGCAAACTCTGTCGGCATGGTCCCAGGAACGTTCCCTGAAAGTTTCATGCGATTCTGAGATGGTCGAAAAATGTTGGAATTTCGACAAAATACTAAGGCTATAGCACAGGGTTTTTTGCCGATTTTGGCCAAAAATTGAAAACTCTTGAAACTTTCAGGAAACCTTCCTGGGACTATAAGAAGACTTTTGCAATACATTTGCCTTATCTATCTTCATCCGTTGGCGAGATATAGCTGCTTAAAGTTGGCTCTTTTCGTTGAAAGGTGTGATGAATTAATTAGTGCTTGATTTGCTCTAATTTGCTTTAATTTCTCACGACGCGCGGCCTAAAAGTTTACAAAAACTATGCAAACTCCGTCGGCATAGTCCCAGGAACGTTCCCTGAAAGTTTCATGCGATTCTGAGATGGTCGAAAAATGTTGGAATTTCGACAAAATACTAAGGCTATAGCACAGGGTTTTTTGCCGATTTTGGCCAAAAATTGAAAACTCTTGAAACTTTCAGGAAACCTTCCTGGGACTATAAGAAGACTTTTTGCAATACATTTGCCTTATCTATCTTCATCCGTTGGCGAGATATAGCTGCTTAAAGTTGGCTCTTTTCGTTGAAAGGTGTGATGAATTAATTAGTGCTTGATTTGCTCTAATTTGTTTACTTTCTCACGACGCGCGGCCTAAAAGTTTACAAAAACTATGCAAACTCTGTCGGCATGGTCCCAGGAACGTTCCCTGAAAGTTTCATGCGATTCTGAGATGGTCGAAAAATGTTGGAATTTCGACAAAATACTAAGGCTATAGCACAGGGTTTTTTGCCGATTTTGGCCAAAAATTGAAAACTCTTGAAACTTTCAGGAAACCTTCCTGGGACTATAAGAAGACTTTTGCAATACATTTGCCTTATCTATCTTCATCCGTTGGCGAGATATAGCTGCTTAAAGTTGGCTCTTTTCGTTGAAAGGTGTGATGAGTTAATTAGTGCTTGATTTGCTCTAATTTGTTTAATTTCTCACGACGCGAGGCCTAAAAGTTTACAAAAACTATGCAAACTCTGTCGGCATAGTCCCAGGAATGTTCCCTGAAAGTTTCATGCGATTCTGAGATGGTCGAAAAATGTTGGAATTTCGACAAAATACTAAGGCTATAGCACAGGGTTTTTTGCCGATTTTGGCCAAAAATTGAAAACTCTTGAAACTTTCAGGAAACCTTCCTGGGACTATAAAAAGACTTTTTGCAATACATTTGCCTTATCTATCTTCATCCGTTGGCGAGATATAGCTGCTTAAAGTTGGCTCTTTTCGTTGAAAGGTGTGATGAATTAATTAGTGCTTGATTTGCTCTAATTTGTTTAATTTCTCACGACGCGCAACCTAAAAGTTTACAAAAACTATGGAAACTCTGTCGGCATAGTCCCAGGAACGTTCCCTGAAAGTTTCATGCGATTCTGAGATGGTCCAAAAATGTTGGAATTTCGACAAAATACTAAGGCTATAGCACAGGGTTTTTTGCCGATTTTGGCCAAAAATTGAAAACTCTTGAAACTTTCAGGAAACCTTCCTGGGACTATAAGAAGACTTTTTGCAATACATTTGCCTTATCTATCTTCATCCGTTGGCGAGATATAGCTGCTTAAAGTTGGCTCTTTTCGTTGAAAGGTGTGATGAATTAATTAGTGCTTGATTTGCTCTAATTTGCTTTAATATCTGACGACGCGCGGCCTAAAAGTTTACAAAAACTATGCAAACTCTGTCGGCATAGTCCCAGGAACGTTCCCTGAAAGTTTCATGCGATTCTGAGATGGTCGAAAAATGTTGGAATTTCGACAAAATACTAAGGCTATAGCACAGGGTTTTTTGCCGATTTTGGCCAAAAATTGAAAACTCTTGAAACTTTCAGGAAACCTTCCTGGGACTATAAGAAGACTATTTGCAATACATTTGCCGTATCTATCTTCATCCGTTGGCGAGATATAGCTGCTTAAAGTTGGCTCCTTTCGCTGAAAGGTGTGATGAATTAATTAGTGCTTGATTTGCTCTAATTTGCTTTAATTTCTCACGACGCGCGGCCTAAAAGTTTACAAAAACTATGCAAACTCTGTCGGCATGGTCCCAGGAACGTTCCCTGAAAGTTTCATGCGATTCTGAGATGGTCGAAAAATGTTGGAATTTCGACAAAATACTAAGGCTATAGCACAGGGTTTTTTGCCGATTTTGGCCAAAAATTGAAAACTCTTGAAACTTTCAGGAAACCTTCCTGGGACTATAAAAAGACTTTTTGCAATACATTTGCCTTATCTATCTTCATCCGTTGGCGAGATATAGCTGCTTAAAGTTGGCTCTTTTCGTTGAAAGGTGTGATGAATTAATTAGTGCTTGATTTGCTCTAATTTGTTTAATTTCTCACGACGCGCAACCTAAAAGTTTACAAAAACTATGGAAACTCTGTCGGCATAGTCCCAGGAACGTTCCCTGAAAGTTTCATGCGATTCTGAGATGGTCGAAAAATGTTGGAATTTCGACAAAATACTAAGGCTATAGCACAGGGATTTTTGCCGATTTTGGCCAAAAATTGAAAACTCTTGAAACTTTCAGGAAACCTTCCTGGGACTATAAGAAGACTTTTTGCAATACATTTGCCTTATCTATCTTCATCCGTTGGCGAGATATAGCTGCTTAAAGTTGGCTCTTTTCGTTGAAAGGTGTGATGAATTAATTAGTGCTTGATTTGCTCTAATTTGCTTTAATATCTGACGACGCGCGGCCTAAAAGTTTACAAAAACTATGCAAACTCTGTCGGCATAGTCCCAGGAACGTTCCCTGAAAGTTTCATGCGATTCTGAGATGGTCGAAAAATGTTGGAATTTCGACAAAATACTAAGGCTATAGCACAGGGTTTTTTGCCGATTTTGGCCAAAAATTGAAAACTCTTGAAACTTTCAGGAAACCTTCCTGGGACTATAAGAAGACTATTTGCAATACATTTGCCGTATCTATCTTCATCCGTTGGCGAGATATAGCTGCTTAAAGTTGGCTCCTTTCGCTGAAAGGTGTGATGAATTAATTAGTGCTTGATTTGCTCTAATTTGCTTTAATTTCTCACGACGCGCGGCCTAAAAGTTTACAAAAACTATGCAAACTCTGTCGGCATGGTCCCAGGAACGTTCCCTGAAAGTTTCATGCGATTCTGAGATGGTCGAAAAATGTTGGAATTTCGACAAAATACTAAGGCTATAGCACAGGGTTTTTTGCCGATTTTGGGCACAAATTGAAAACTCTTGAAACTTTCAGGAAACCTTCCTGGGACTATAAGAAGACTTTTGCAATACATTTGCCTTATCTATCTTCATCCGTTGGCGAGATATAGCTGCTTAAAGTTGGCTCTTTTCGTTGAAAGGTGTGATGAGTTAATTAGTGCTTGATTTGCTCTAATTTGTTTAATTTCACACGACGCGAGGCCTAAAAGTTTACAAAAACTATGCAAACTCTGTCGGCATAGTCCCAGGAATGTTCCCTGAAAGTTTCATGCGATTCTGAGATGGTCGAAAAATGTTGGAATTTCGACAAAATACTAAGGCTATAGCACAGGGTTTTTTGCCGATTTTGGCCAAAAAATGAAAACTCTTGAAACTTTCAGAAAACCTTCCTGGGACTATAAAAAGACTTTTTGCAATACATTTGCCGTATCTATCTTCATCCGTTGGCGAGATATAGCTGCTTAAAGTTGGCTCTTTTCGTTGAAAGGTGTGATGAATTAATTAGTGCTTGATTTGCTCTAATTTGCTTTAATTTCTCACGACGCGCGGCCTAAAAGTTTACAAAAACTATGCAAACTCTGTCGGCATAGTCCCAGGAACGTTCCCTGAAAGTTTCATGCGATTCTGAGATGGTCGAAAAATGTTGGAATTTCGACAAAATACTAAGGCTATAGCACAGGGTTTTTTGCCGATTTTGGCCAAAAATTGAAAACTCTTGAAACTTTCAGGAAACCTTCCTGGGACTATAAGAAGACTTTTGCAATACATTTGCCTTATCTATCTTCATCCGTTGGCGAGATATAGCTGCTTAAAGTTGGCTCTTTTCGTTGAAAGGTGTGATGAATTAATTAGTGCTTGAATTGCTCTAATTTGCTTTAATTTTTCACGACGCGCGGCCTAAAAGTTTACAAAAACTATGCAAACTCCGTCGGCATAGTCCCAGGAACGTTCCCTGAAAGTTTCATGCGATTCTGAGATGGTCGAAAAATGTTGGAATTTCGACAAAATACTAAGGCTATAGCACAGGGTTTTTTGCCGATTTTGGGCAAAAATTGAAAACTCTTGAAACTTTCAGGAAACCTTCCTGGGACTATAAGAAGACTTTTTGCAATACATTTGCCTTATCTATCTTCATCCGTTGGCGAGATATAGCTGCTTAAAGTTGGCTCTTTTCGTTGAAAGGTGTGATGAATTAATTAGTGCTTGATTTGCTCTAATTTGCCTTAATTTCTCACGACGCGCGGCCTAAAAGTTTACAAAAACTATGCAAACTCTGTCGGCATAGTCCCAGGAACGTTCCCTGAAAGTTTCATGCGATTCTGAGATGGTCGAAAAATGTTGGAATTTCGACAAAATACTAAGGCTATAGCACAGGGTTTTTTGCCGATTTTGGCCAAAAATTGAAAACTCTTGAAACTTTCAGGAAACCTTCCTGGGACTATAAGAAGACTTTTTGCAATACATTTGCCTTATCTATCTTCATCCGTTGGCGAGATATAGCTGCTTAAAGTTGGCTCTTTTCGTTGAAAGGTGTGATGAATTAATTAGTGCTTGATTTTCTCTAATTTGCTTTAACATCTCACGACGCGCGGCCTAAAAGTTTACAAAAACTATACAAACTCTGTCGGCATAGTCCCAGGAACGTTCCCTGAAAGTTTCATGCGATTCTGAGATGGTCGAAAAATGTTGGAATTTCGACAAAATACTAAGGCTATAGCACAGGGTTTTTTGCCGATTTTGGCCAAAAATTGAAAACTCTTGAAACTTTCAGGAAACCTTCCTGGGACTATAAGAAGACTTTTTGCAATACATTTGCCTGATCTATCTTCATCCGTTGGCGAGATATAGCTACTTAAAGTTGGCTCTTTTCGTTGAAAGGTGTGATGAATTAATTAGTGCTTGATTTGCTCTAATTTGCTTTAATTTCTCACGACGCGCGGCCTGAAAGTTTACAAAAACTATGCAAACTCTGTCGGCATAGTCCCAGGAACGTTCCCTGAAAGTTTCATGCGATTCTGAGATGGTCGAAAAATGTTGGAATTTCGACAAAATACTAAGGCTATAGCACAGGGTTTTTTGCCGATTTTGGCCAAAAATTAAAAACTCTTGAAACTTTCAGGAAACCTTCCTGGGACTATAAGAAGACTTTTTGCAATACATTTGCCTTATCTATCTTCATCCGTTGGCGAGATATAGCTGCTTAAAGTTGGCTCTTTTCGTTGAAAGGTGTGATGAATTAATTAGTGCTTGATTTGCTCTAATTTGCTCTAATATCTCACGACGCGCGGCCTAAAAGTTTACAAAAACTATGCAAACTCTGTCGGCATAGTCCCAGGAACGCTCCCTGAAAGTTTCATGCGATTCTGAGATGGTCGAAAAATGTTGGAATTTCGACAAAATACTAAGGCTATAGCACAGGGTTTTTTGCCGATTTTGGCCAAAAGATGAAAATTTTTGAAACTTTCAGGAAACCTTCCTGGGACTATAAGAAGCCTTTTTGCAATACATTTGCCTTATCTATCTTCATCCGTTGGCGAGATATAGCTGCTTAAAGTTGGCTCTTTTCGTTGAAAGGTGTGATGAATTAATTAGTGCTTGATTTGCTCTAATTTGCTTTAATTTCTCACGACGCGCGGACTAAAAGTTTACAAAAACTATGCAAACTCTGTCGGCATAGTCCCAGGAACGCTCCCTGAAAGTTTCATGCGATTCTGAGATGGTCGAAAAATGTTGGAATTTCGACAAAATACTAAGGCTATAGCACAGGGTTTTTTGCCGATTTTGGGCAAAAATTGAAAACTCTTGAAACTTTCAGGAAACCTTCCTGGGACTAAAAGAAGACTATTTGCAATACATTTGCCGTATCTATCTTCATCCGTTGGCGAGATATAGCTGCTTAAAGTTGGCTCTTTTCGTTGAAAGGTGTGATGAATTAATTAGTGCTTGATTTGCTCTAATTTGTTTTAATTTCTCACGACGCGCGGCCTAAAAGTTTACAAAAACTATGCAAACTCTGTCGGCATGGTCCCAGGAACGTTCCCTGAAAGTTTCATGCGATTCTGAGATGGTCGAAAAATGTTGGAATTTCGACAAAATACTAAGGCTATAGCACAGGGTTTTTTGCCGATTTTGGCCAAAAATTGAAAACTCTTGAAACTTTCAGGAAACCTTCCTGGGACTATAAGAAGACTTTTTGCAATACATTTGCCTTATCTATCTTCATCCGTTGGCGAGATATAGCTGCTTAAAGTTGGCTCTTTTCGTTGAAAGGTGTGATGAATTAATTAGTGCTTGATTTGCTCTAATTTGCTTTAATTTCTCACGACGCGCGGCCTAAAAGTTTACAAAAACTATGCAAACTCTGTCGGCATGGTCCCAGGAACGTTCCCTGAAAGTTTCATGCGATTCTGAGATGGTCGAAAAATGTTGGAATTTCGACAAAATACTAAGGCTATAGCACAGGGTTTTTTGCCGATTTTGGCCAAAAATTGAAAACTCTTGAAACTTTCAGGAAACCTTCCTGGGACTATAAGAAGACTTTTTGCAATACATTTGCCTTATCTATCTTCATCCGTTGGCGAGATATAGCTGCTTAAAGTTGGCTCTTTTCGTTGAAAGGTGTGATGAATTAATTAGTGCTTGATTTGCTCTAATTTGCTTTAATTTCTCACGACGCGCGGCCTAAAAGTTTACAAAAACTATGCAAACTCTGTCGGCATAGTCCCAGGAACGTTCCCTGAAAGTTTCATGCGATTCTGAGATGGTCGAAAAATGTTGGAATTTCGACAAAATACTAAGGCTATAGCACAGGGTTTTTTGCCGATTTTGGCCAAAAATTGAAAACTCTTGAAACTTTCAGGAAACCTTCCTGGGACTATAAGAAGACTTTTTGCAATACATTTGCCTTATCTATCTTCATCCGTTGGCGAGATATAGCTGCTTAAAGTTGGCTCTTTTCGTTGAAAGGTGTGATGATTTAATTAGTGCTTGATTTGCTCTAATTTGCTTTAATTTCTCACGACGCGCGGCCTAAAAGTTTACAAAAACTATGCAAACTCTGTCGGCATGGTCCCAGGAACGTTCCCTGAAAGTTTCATGCGATTCTGAGATGGTCGAAAAATGTTGGAATTTCGACAAAATACTAAGGCTATAGCACAGGGTTTTTTGCCGATTTTGGGCAAAAATTGAAAACTCTTGAAACTTTCAGGAAACCTTCCTGGGACTATAAGAAGACTTTTTGCAATACATTTGCCTTATCTATCTTCATCCGTTGGCGAGATATAGCTGCTTAAAGTTGGCTCTTTTCGTTGAAAGGTGTGATGAATTAATTAGTGCTTGATTTGCTCTAATTTGCTTTAATTTCTCACGACGCGCGGCCTAAAAGTTTACAAAAACTATGCAAACTCTGTCGGCATAGTCCCAGGAACGTTCCCTGAAAGTTTCATGCGATTCTGAGATGGTCGAAAAATGTTGGAATTTCGACAAAATACTAAGGCTATAGCACAGGGTTTTTTGCCGATTTTGGCCAAAAATTGAAAACTCTTGAAACTTTCAGGAAACCTTCCTGGGACTAAAAGAAGACTATTTGCAATACATTTGCCTTATCTATCTTCATCAGTTGGCGAGATATAGCTGCTTAAAGTTGGCTCTTTTCGTTGAAAGGTGTGATGAATTAATTAGTGCTTGATTTGCTCTAATTTGCTTTAATTTCTCACGACGCGCGGCCTAAAAGCTTACAAAAACTATGCAAACTCTGTCGGCATGGTCCCAGGAACGTTCCCTGAAAGTTTCATGCGATTCTGAGATGGTCGAAAAATGTTGGAATTTCGACAAAATACTAAGGCTATAGCACAGGGTTTTTTGCCGATTTTGGCCAAAAATTGAAAACTCTTGAAACTTTCAGGAAACCTTCCTGGGACTATAAGAAGACTTTTTGCAATACATTTGCCTTATCTATCTTCATCCGTTGGCGAGATATAGCTGCTAAAAGTTGGCTCTTTTCGTTGAAAGGTGTGATGAATTAATTAGTGCTTGATTTGCTCTAATTTGCTTTAATTTCTCACGACGCGCGGCCTAAAAGTTTACAAAAACTATGCAAACTCTGTCGGCATAGTCCCAGGAACGTTCCCTGAAAGTTTCATGCGATTCTGAGATGGTCGAAAAATGTTGGAATTTCGACAAATTACTAAGGCTATAGCACAGGGTTTTTTGCCGATTTTGGCCAAAAATTGAAAACTCTTGAAACTTTCAGGAAACCTTCCTGGGACTATAAGAAGACTTTTTGCAATACATTTGCCTTATCTATCTTCATCCGTTGGCGAGATATAGCTGCTTAAAGTTGGCTCTTTTCGTTGAAAGGTGTGATGAATTAATTAGTGCTTGATTTGCTCTAATTTGCTTTAATTTCTCACGACGCGCGGCCTAAAAGTTTACAAAAACTATGCAAACTCTGTCGGCATGGTCCCAGGAACGTTCCCTGAAAGTTTCATGCGATTCTGAGATGGTCGAAAAATGTTGGAATTTCGACAAAATACTAAGGCTATAGCACAGGGTTTTTTGCCGATTTTGGCCAAAAATTGAAAACTCTTGAAACTTTCAGGAAACCTTCCTGGGACTATAAGAAGACTTTTTGCAATACATTTGCCTTATCTATCTTCATCCGTTGGCGAGATATAGCTGCTTAAAGTTGGCTCTTTTCGTTGAAAGGTGTGATGAATTAATTAGTGCTTGATTTGCTCTAATTTGCTTTAATTTCTCACGACGCGCGGCCTAAAAGTTTACAAAAACTATGCAAACTCTGTCGGCATAGTCCCAGGAACGTTCCCTGAAAGTTTCATGCGATTCTGAGATGGTCGAAAAATGTTGGAATTTCGACAAAATACTAAGGCTATAGCACAGGGTTTTTTGCCGATTTTGGCCAAAAATTGAAAACTCTTGAAACTTTCAGGAAACCTTCCTGGAACTATAAAAAGACTTTTTGCAATACATTTGCCTTATCTATCTTCATCTGTTGGCGAGATATAGCTGCTTAAAGTTGGCTCTTTTCGTTGAAAGGTGTGATGAATTAATTAGTGCTTGATTTGATCTAATTTGCTTTAATTTCTCACGACGCGCGGCCTAAAAGTTTACAAAAACTATGCAAACTCTGTCGGCATAGACCCAGGAACGTTCCCTGAAAGTTTCATGCGATTCTGAGATGGTCGAAAAATGTTGGAATTTCGACAAAATACTAAGGCTATAGCACAGGGTTTTTTGCCGATTTTGGCCAAAAATTGAAAACTCTTGAAACTTTCAGGAAACCTTCCTGGGACTATAAGAAGACTTTTTGCAATACATTTGCCTTATCTATCTTCATCCGTTGGCGAGATATAGCTGCTTAAAGTTGGCTCTTTTCGTTGAAAGGTGTGATGAATTATTTAGTGCTTGATTTGCTCTAATTTGCTCTAATATCTCACGACGCGCGGCCTAAAAGTTTACAAAAACTATGCAAACTCTGTCGGCATAGTCCCAGGAACGCTCCCTGAAAGTTTCATGCGATTCTGAGATGGTCGAAAAATGTTGGAATTTCGACAAAATACTAAGGCACAGGGTTTTTTGCCGATTTTGGCCAAAAATTGAAAACTTTTGAAACTTTCAGGAAACCTTCCTGGGACTATAAGAAGACTTTTTGCAATACATTTGCCTTATCTATCTTCATCCGTTGGCGAGATATAGCTGCTTAAAGTTGGCTCTTTTCGTTGAAAGGTGTGATGAATTAATTAGTGCTTGATTTGCTCTAATTTGCTTTAATTTCTCACGACGCGCGGCCTAAAAGTTTACAAAAACTATGCAAACTCTGTCGGCATAGTCCCAGGAACGTTCCCTGAAAGTTTCATGCGATTCTGAGATGGTCGAAAAATGTTGGAATTTCGACAAAATACTAAGGCTATAGCACAGGGTTTTTTGCCGATTTTGGCCAAAAATTGAAAACTCTTGAAACTTTCAGGAAACCTTCCTGGGACTATAAGAAGACTATTTGCAATACATTTGCCTTATCTATCTTCATCCGTTGGTGACATATAGCTGCTTAAAGTTGGCTCTTTTCGTTGAAAGGTGTGATGATTTAATTAGTGCTTGATTTGCTCTAATTTGCTTTAATTTCTCACGACGCGCGGCCTAAAAGTTTACAAAAACTATGCAAACTCTGTCGGCATGGTCCCAGGAACGTTCCCTGAAAGTTTCATGCGATTCTGAGATGGTCGAAAAATGTTGGAATTTCGACAAAATACTAAGGCTATGCACAGGGTTTTTTGCCGATTTTGGCCAAAAATTGAAAACTCTTGAAACTTTCAGGAAACCTTCCTGGGACTATAAGAAGACTTTTTGCAATACATTTGCCTTATCTATCTTCATCCGTTGGCGAGATATAGCTGCTTAAAGTTGGCTCTTTTCGTTGAAAGGTGTGATGAATTAATTAGTGCTTGATTTGCTCTAATTTGCTTTAATTTCTCACGACGCGCGGCCTAAAAGTTTACAAAAACTATGCAAACTCTGTCGGCATAGTCCCAGGAACGTTCCCTGAAAGTTTCATGCGATTCTGAGATGGTCGAAAAATGTTGGAATTTCGACAAAATACTAAGGCTATAGCACAGGGTTTTTTGCCGATTTTGGCCAAAAATTGAAAACTCTTGAAACTTTCAGGAAACCTTCCTGGGACTATAAGAAGACTTTTTGCAATACATTTGCCTTATCTATCTTCATCCGTTGGCGAGATATAGCTGCTTAAAGTTGGCTCTTTTCGTTGAAAGGTGTGATGAATTAATTAGTGCTTGATTTGCTCTAATTTGCTTTAATATCTGACGACGCGCGGCCTAAAAGTTTACAAAAACTATGCAAACTCTGTCGGCATAGTCCCAGGAACGTTCCCTGAAAGTTTCATGCGATTCTGAGATGGTCGAAAAATGTTGGAATTTCGACAAAATACTAAGGCTATAGCACAGGGTTTTTTGCCGATTTTGGCCAAAAATTGAAAACTCTTGAAACTTTCAGGAAACCTTCCTGGGACTATAAGAAGACTTTTTGCAATACATTTGCCTTATCTATCTTCATCCGTTGGCGAGATATAGCTGCTTAAAGTTGGCTCTTTTCGTTGAAAGGTGTGATGAATTAATTAGTGCTTGATTTGCTCTAACTTGTTTACTTTCTCACGACGCGCGGCCTAAAAGTTTACAAAAACTATGCAAACTCTGTCGGCATGGTCCCAGGAACGTTCCCTGAAAGTTTCATGCGATTCTGAGATGGTCGAAAAATGTTGGAATTTCGACAAAATACTAAGGCTATAGGACAGGGTTTTTTGCCGATTTTGGGCAAAAATTGAAAACTCTTGAAACTTTCAGGAAACCTTCCTGGGATTATAAGAAGACTTTTTGCAATACATTTGCCTTATCTATCTTCATCCGTTGGCGAGATATAGCTGCTTAAAGTTGGCTCTTTTCGTTGAAAGGTGTGATGAATTAATTAGTGCTTGATTTGCTCTAATTTGCTTTAATTTCCCACGACGCGCGGCCTAAAAGTTTACAAAAACTATGCAAACTCTGTCGGCATAGTTCCAGGAACGTTCCCTGAAAGTTTCATGCGATTCTGAGATGGTCGAAAAATGTTGGAATTTCGACAAAATACTAAGGCTATAGCACAGGGTTTTTTGCCGATTTTGGCCAAAAATTGAAAACTCTTGAAACTTTCAGGAAACCTTCCTGGAACTATAAAAAGACTTTTTGCAATACATTTGCCTTATCTATCTTCATCTGTTGGCGAGATATAGCTGCTTAAAGTTGGCTCTTTTCGTTGAAAGGTGTGATGAATTAATTAGTGCTTGATTTGATCTAATTTGCTTTATTTTCTCACGACGCGCGGCCTAAAAGTTTACAAAAACTATGCAAACTCTGTCGGCATAGTCCCAGGAACGTTCCCTGAAAGTTTCATGCGATTCTGAGATGGTCGAAAAATGTTGGAATTTCGACAAAATACTAAGGCTATAGCACAGGGTTTTTTGCCGATTTTGGCCAAAAATTGAAAACTCTTGAAACTTTCAGGAAACCTTCCTGGGACTATAAGAAGACTTTTTGCAATACATTTGCCTTATCTATCTTCATCCGTTGGCGAGATATAGCTGCTTAAAGTTGGCTCTTTTCGTTGAAAGGTGTGATGAATTATTTAGTGCTTGATTTGCTCTAATTTGCTCTAATATCTCACGACGCGCGGCCTAAAACTTTACAAAAACTATGCAAACTCTGTCGGCATAGTCCCAGGAACGCTCCCTGAAAGTTTCATGCGATTCTGAGATGGTCGAAAAATGTTGGAATTTCGACAAAATACTAAGGCTATAGCACAGGGTTTTTTGCCGATTTTGGCCAAAAATTGAAAACTCTTGAAACTTTCAGGAAACCTTCCTGGGACTATAAGAAGACTTTTTGCGATACATTTGCCTTATCTATCTTCATCCGTTGGCGAGATATAGCTGCTTAAAGTTGGCTCTTTTCGTTGAAAGGTGTGATGAATTAATTAGTGCTTGATTTGCTCTAATTTGCTTTAATATCTGACGACGCGCGGCCTAAAAGTTTACAAAAATTATGCAAACTCTGTCGGCATAGTCCCAGGAACGTTCCCTGAAAGTTTCATGCGATTCTGAGATGGTCGAAAAATGTTGGAATTTCGACAAAATACTAAGGCTATAGCACAGGGTTTTTTGCCGATTTTGGCCAAAAATTGAAAACTCTTGAAACTTTCAGGAAACCTTCCTGGGACTATAAGAAGACTTTTTGCAATACATTTGCCTTATCTATCTTCATCCGTTGGCGAGATATAGCTGCTTAAAGTTGGCTCTTTTCGTTGAAAGGTGTGACGAATTAATTAGTGCTTGATTTGCTCTAATTTGTTTACTTTCTCACGACGCGCGGCCTAAAAGTTTACAAAAACTATGCAAACTCTGTCGGCATGGTCCCAGGAACGTTCCCTGAAAGTTTCATGCGATTCTGAGATGGTCGAAAAATGTTGGAATTTCGACAAAATACTAAGGCTATAGGACAGGGTTTTTTGCCGATTTTGGGCAAAAATTGAAAACTCTTGAAACTTTCAGGAAACCTTCCTGGGACTATAAGAAGACTTTTTGCAATACATTTGCCTTATCTATCTTCATCCGTTGGTGAGATATAGCTGCTTAAAGTTGGCTCTTTTCGTTGAAAGGTGTGATGAATTAATTAGTGCTTGATTTGCTCTAATTTGCTTTAATTTCT
Organism: Plumapathes pennacea; assembly: GCA_964036295.1. NCBI lineage: Eukaryota > Metazoa > Cnidaria > Anthozoa > Antipatharia > Myriopathidae > Plumapathes > Plumapathes pennacea. The sequence continues at coordinate 2,441,621 of OZ038468.1, forward strand.
CACGACGCGCGGCCTAAAAGTTTACAAAAACTATGCAAACTCTGTCGGCATAGTCCCAGGAACGTTCCCTGAAAGTTTCATGCGATTCTGAGATGGTCGAAAAATGTTGGAATTTCGACAAAATACTAAGGCTATAGCACAGGGTTTTTTGCCGATTTTGGCCAAAAATTGAAAACTCTTGAAACTTTCAGGAAACCTTCCTGGGACTATAAGAAGACTATTTGCAATACATTTGCCTTATCTATCTTCATCCGTTGGTGACATATAGCTGCTTAAAGTTGGCTCTTTTCGTTGAAAGGTGTGATGATTTAATTAGTGCTTGATTTGCTCTAATTTGCTTTAATTTCTCACGACGCGCGGCCTAAAAGTTTACAAAAACTATGCAAACTCTGTCGGCATGGTCCCAGGAACGTTCCCTGAAAGTTTCATGCGATTCTGAGATGGTCGAAAAATGTTGGAATTTCGACAAAATACTAAGGCTATAGCACAGGGTTTTTTGCCGATTTTGGCCAAAAATTGAAAACTCTTGAAACTTTCAGGAAACCTTCCTGGGACTATAAGAAGACTTTTTGCAATACATTTGCCTTATCTATCTTCATCCGTTGGCGAGATATAGCTGCTTAAAGTTGGCTCTTTTCGTTGAAAGGTGTGATGAATTAATTAGTGCTTGATTTGCTCTAATTTGCTTTAATTTCTCACGACGCGCGGCCTAAAAGTTTACAAAACCTATGCAAACTCTGTCGGCATAGTCCCAGGAACGTTCCCTGAAAGTTTCATGCGATTCTGAGATGGTCGAAAAATGTTGGAATTTCGACAAAATACTAAGGCTATAGCACAGGGTTTTTTGCCGATTTTGGCCAAAAATTGAAAACTCTTGAAACTTTCAGGAAACCTTCCTGGGACTATAAGAAGACTTTTTGCAATACATTTGCCTTATCTATCTTCATCCGTTGGCGAGATATAGCTGCTTAAAGTTGGCTCTTTTCGTTGAAAGGTGTGATGAATTAATTAGTGCTTGATTTGCTCTAATTTGCTTTAATTTCTCACGACGCGCGGCCTAAAAGTTTACAAAAACTATGCAAACTCTGTCGGCATAGTCCCAGGAACGTTCCCTGAAAGTTTCATGCGATTCTGAGATGGTCGAAAAATGTTGGAATTTCGACAAAATACTAAGGCTATAGCACAGGGTTTTTTGCCGATTTTGGGCAAAAATTGAAAACTCTTGAAACTTTCAGGAAACCTTCCTGGGACTATAAGAAGACTTTTTGCAATACATTTGCCTTATCTATCTTCATCCGTTGGCGAGATATAGCTGCTTAAAGTTGGCTCTTTTCGTTGAAAGGTGTGATGAATTAATTAGTGCTTGATTTGCTCTAATTTGCTTTAATATCTGACGACGCGCGGCCTAAAAGTTTACAAAAACTATGCAAACTCTGTCGGCATAGTCCCAGGAACGTTCCCTGAAAGTTTCATGCGATTCTGAGATGGTCGAAAAATGTTGGAATTTCGACAAAATACTAAGGCTATAGCACAGGGTTTTTTGCCGATTTTGGCCAAAAATTGAAAACTCTTGAAACTTTCAGGAAACCTTCCTGGGACTATAAGAAGACTTTTTGCAATACATTTGCCTTATCTATCTTCATCCGTTGGCGAGATATAGCTGCTTAAAGTTGGCTCTTTTCGTTGAAAGGTGTGATGAATTAAATAGTGCTTGATTTGCTCTAATTTGTTTACTTTCTCACGACGCGCGGCCTAAAAGTTTACAAAAACTATGCAAACTCTGTCGGCATGGTCCCAGGAACGTTCCCTGAAACTTTCATGCGATTCTGAGATGGTCGAAAAATGTTGGAATTTCGACAAAATACTAAGGCTATAGGACAGGGTTTTTTGCCGATTTTGGGCAAAAATTGAAAACTCTTGAAACTTTCAGGAAACCTTCCTGGGACTATAAGAAGACTTTTTGCAATACATTTGCCTTATCTATCTTCATCCGTTGGCGAGATATAGCTGCTTAAAGTTGGCTCTTTTCGTTGAAAGGTGTGATGAATTAATTAGTGCTTGATTTGCTCTAATTTGCTTTAATTTCTCACGACGCGCGGCCTAAAAGTTTACAAAAACTATGCAAACTCTGTCGGCATAGTCCCAGGAACGTTCCTTGAAAGTTTCATGCGATTCTGAGATGGTCGAAAAATGTTGGAATTTCGACAAAATACTAAGGCTATAGCACAGGGTTTTTTGCCGATTTTGGCCAAAAATTGAAAACTCTTGAAACTTTCAGGAAACCTTCCTGGGACTATAAGAAGACTATTTGCAATACATTTGCCTTATCTATCTTCATCCGTTGGCGAGATATAGCTGCTTAAAGTTGGCTCTTTTCGTTGAAAGGTGTGATGAATTAATTAGTGCTTGATTTGCTCTAATTTGCTTTAATTTCTCACGACGCGCGGCCTAAAAGTTTACAAAAACTATGCAAACTCTGTCGGCATAGTCCCAGGAACGTTCCCTGAAAGTTTCATGCGATTCTGAGATGGTCGAAAAATGTTGGAATTTCGACAAAATACTAAGGCTATAGCACAGGGTTTTTTGCCGATTTTGGCCAAAAATTGAAAACTCTTGAAACTTTCAGGAAACCTTCCTGGGACTATAAGAAGACTTTTTGCAATACATTTGCCTTATCTATCTTCATCCGTTGGCGAGATATAGCTGCTTAAAGTTGGCTCTTTTCGTTGAAAGGTGTGATGAATTAATTAGTGCTTGATTTGCTCTAATTTGCTTTAATATCTGACGACGCGCGGCCTAAAAGTTTACAAAAACTATGCAAACTCTGTCGGCATAGTCCCAGGAACGTTCCCTGAAAGTTTCATGCGATTCTGAGATGGTCGAAAAATGTTGGAATTTCGACAAAATACTAAGGCTATAGCACAGGGTTTTTTGCCGATTTTGGCCAAAAATTGAAAACTCTTGAAACTTTCAGGAAACCTTCCTGGGACTATAAGAAGACTTTTTGCAATACATTTGCCTTATCTATCTTCATCCGTTGGCGAGATATAGCTGCTTAAAGTTGGCTCTTTTCGTTGAAAGGTGTGATGAATTAATTAGTGCTTGATTTCCCTAATTTTGTTTACTTTCTCACGACGCGCGGCCTAAAAGTTTACAAAAACTATGCAAACTCTGTCGGCATGGTCCCAGGAACGTTCCCTGAAAGTTTCATGCGATTCTGAGATGGTCGAAAAATGTTGGAATTTCGACAAAATACTAAGGCTATAGCACAGGGTTTTTTGCCGATTTTGGGCAAAAATTGAAAACTCTTGAAACTTTCAGGAAACCTTCCTGGGACTATAAGAAGACTTTTTGCAATACATTTGCCTTATCTATCTTCATCCGTTGGCGAGATATAGCTGCTTAAAGTTGGCTCTTTTCGTTGAAAGGTGTGATGAATTAATTAGTGCTTGATTTGCTCTAATTTGCTTTAATTTCTCACGACGCGCGGCCTAAAAGTTTACAAAAACTATGCAAACTCTGTCGGCATAGTCCCAGGAACGTTCCCTGAAAGTTTCATGCGATTCTGAGATGGTCGAAAAATGTTGGAATTTCGACAAAATACTAAGGCTATAGCACAGGGTTTTTTGCCGATTTTGGCCAAAAATTGAAAACTCTTGAAACTTTCAGGAAACCTTCCTGGGACTATAAGAAGACTTTTTGCAATACATTTGCCTTATCTATCTTCATCCGTTGGCGAGATATAGCTGCTTAAAGTTGGCTCTTTTCGTTGAAAGGTGTGATGAATTAATTAGTGCTTGATTTGATCTTATTTGCTTTAATTTCTCACGACGCGCGGCCTAAAAGTTTACAAAAACTATGCAAACTCTGTCGGCATAGTCCCAGGAACGTTCCCTGAAAGTTTCATGCGATTCTGAGATGGTCGAAAAATGTTGGAATTTCGACAAAATACTAAGGCTATAGCACAGGGTTTTTTGCCGATTTTGGCCAAAAATTGAAAACTCTTGAAACTTTCAGGAAACCTTCCTGGGACTATAAGAAGACTTTTTGCAATACATTTGCCTTATCTATCTTCATCCGTTGGCGAGATATAGCTGCTTAAAGTTGGCTCTTTTCGTTGAAAGGTGTGATGAATTAATTAGTGCTTGATTTGCTCTAATTTGCTTTAATTTCTCACGACGCGCGGCCTAAAAGTTTACAAAAACTATGCAAACTCTGTCGGCATAGTCCCAGGAACGTTCCCTGAAAGTTTCATGCGATTCTGAGATGGTCGAAAAATGTTGGAATTTCGACAAAATACTAAGGCTATAGCACAGGGTTTTTTGCCGATTTTGGCCAAAAATTGAAAACTCTTGAAACTTTCAGGAAACCTTCCTGGGACTATAAGAAGACTATTTGCAATACATTTGCCTTATCTATCTTCATCCGTTGGCGAGGTATAGCTGCTTAAAGTTGGCTCTTTTCGTTGAAAGGTGTGATGAATTAATTAGTGTTTGATTTGCTCTAATTTGTTTACTTTCTCACGACGCGCGGCCTAAAAGTTTACAAAAACTATGCAAACTCTGTCGGCATAGTCCCAGGAACGTTTCCTGAAAGTTTCATGCGATTCTGAGATGGTCGAAAAATGTTGGAATTTTGACAAAATACTAAGGCTATAGCACTGGGTTTTTTGCCGATTTTGGGCAAAAATTGAAAACTCTTGAAACTTTCAGGAAACCCTCGTGGGACTATAAGAAGACTTTTTGCAATACATTTGCCTTATCTATCTTCATCCGTTGGCGAGATATAGCTGCTTAAAGTTGGCTCTTTTCGTTGAAAGGTGTGATGAATTAATTAGTGCTTGATTTGCTCTAATTTGCTTTAATTTCTCACGACGCGCGGGATAAAAGTTTACAAAAACTATGCAAACTCTGTCGGCATGGTCCCAGGAACGTTCCCTGAAAGTTTCATGCGATTCTGAGATGGTCGAAAAATGTTGGAATTTCGACAAGATACTAAGGCTATAGCACAGGGTTTTTTTGCCGATTTTGGGCAAAAATTGAAAACTCTTGAAACTTTCAGGAAACCTTCCTGGGACTATAAGAAGACTTTCTGCAATACATTTGCCTTATCTATATTCATCCGTTGGCGAGATATAGCTGCTTAAAGTTGGCTCTTTTAGTTGAAAGGTGTGATGAATTAATTAGTGCTTGATTTGCTCTAATTTGCTTTAATTTCTCACGACGCGCGGCCTAAAAGTTTACAAAAACTATGCAAACTCTGTCGGCATAGTCCCAGGAACGTTCCCTGAAAGTTTCATGCGATTCTGAGATGGTCGAAAAATGTTGGAATTTCGACAAAATACTAAGGCTATAGCACAGGGTTTTTTGCCGACTTTGGCCAAAAATTGAAAACTCTTGAAACTTTCAGGAAACCTTCCTGGGACTATAAGAAGACTATTTGCGATACATTTGCCTTATCTATCTTCATCCGTTGGCGAGATATAGCTGCTTAAAGTTGGCTCTTTTCGTTGAAAGGTGTGATGAATTAATTAGTGCTTGATTTGCTCTAATTTGCTTTAATTTCTCACGACGCGCGGCCTAAAAGTTTACAAAAACTATGCAAACTCTGTCGGCATAGTCCCAGGAACGTTCCCTGAAAATTTCATGCGATTCTGAGATGGTCGAAAAATGTTGGAATTTCGACAAAATACTAAGGCTATAGCACAGGGATTTTTGCCGACTTTGGGCAAAAATTGAAAACTCTTGAAACTTTCAGGAAACCTTCCTGGGACTATAAGAAGACTTTTTGCAATACATTTGCCTTATCTATCTTCATCCGTTGGCGAGATATAGCTGCTTAAAGTTGGCTCTTTTCGTTGAAAGGTGTGATGATTTAATTAGTGCTTGATTTGCTCTAATTTGCTTTAATTTCTCACGACGCGCGGCCTAAAAGTTTATAAAAACTATGCAAACTCTGTCGGCATGGTCCCAGGAACGTTCCCTGAAAGTTTCATGCGATTCTGAGATGGTCGAAAAATGTTGGAATTTCGACAAAATACTAAGGCTATAGCACAGGGTTTTTTTGCCGATTTTGGCCAAAAATTGAAAACTCTTGAAACTTTCAGGAAATCTTCCTGGGACTATATGAAGACTTTTTGCAATACATTTGCCTTATCTATCTTCATCCGTTGGCGAGATATAGCTGCTTAAAGTTGGCTCTTTTCGTTGAAAGGTGTGATGAATTAATTAGTGCTTGATTTGCTCTAATTTGCTTTAATTTCTCACGACGCGCGGCCTAAAAGTTTACAAAAACTATGCAAACTCTGTCGGCATAGTCCCAGGAACGTTCCCTGAAAGTTTCATGCGATTCTGAGATGGTCGAAAAATGTTGGAATTTCGACAAAATACTAAGGCTATAGCACAGGGTTTTTTGCCGATTTTGGCCGAAAATTGAAAACTCTTGAAACTTTCAGGAAACCTTCCTGGGACTATAAGAAGACTTTTTGCAATACATTTGCCTTATCTGTCTTCATCCGTTGGCGAGATATAGCTGCTTAAAGCTGGCTCTTTTCGTTGAAAGGTGTGATGAATTAATTAGTGCTTGATTTGCTCTAATTTGCTTTAATTTCTCACGACGCGCGGCCTAAAAGTTTACAAAAACTATGCAAACTCTGTCGGCATAGTCCCAGGAACGTTCCCTGAAAATTTCATGCGATTCTGAGATGGTCGAGAAATGTTGGAATTTTGACAAAATACTAAGGCTATAGCACAGGGTTTTTTTTGCCGATTTTGGGCAAAAATTGAAAACTCTTGAAACTTTCAGGAAACCTTCCTGGGACTATAAGAAGACTTTTTGCAATACATTTGCCTTATCTGTCTTCATCCGTTGGCGAGATATAGCTGCTTAAAGTTGGCTCTTTTCGTTGAAAGGTGTGATGAATTAATTAGTGCTTGATTTGCTCTAATTTGCTTTAATTTCTCACGACGCGCGGCCTAAAAGTTTACAAAAACTATGCAAACTCTGTCGGCATAGTCCCAGGAACGTTCCCTGAAAATTTCATGCGATTCTGAGATGGTCGAGAAATGTTGGAATTTTGACAAAATACTAAGGCTATAGCACAGGGTTTTTTTTGCCGATTTTGGGCAAAAATTGAAAACTCTTGAAACTTTCAGGAAACCTTCCTGGGACTATAAGAAGACTTTTTGCAATACATTTGCCTTATCTGTCTTAATCCGTTGGCGAGATATAGCTGCTTAAAGTTGGCTCTTTTCGTTGAAAGGTGTGATGAATTAATTAGTGCTTGATTTGCTCTAATTTGCTTTAATTTCTCACGACGCGCGGCCTAAAAGTTTACAAAAACTATGCAAACTCTGTCGGCATAGTCCCAGGAACGTTCCCTGAAAGTTTCATGCGATTCTGAGATGGTCGAGAAATGTTGGAATTTCGACAAAATACTAAGGCTATAGCACAGGGTTTTTTTGCCTATTTTGGGCAAAAATTGAAAACTCTTGAAACTTTCAGGAAACCTTCCTGGGACTATAAGAAGACTTTTTGCAATACGTTTGCCTTATCTATCTTCATCCGTTGGCGAGATATAGCTGCTTAAAGTTGGCTCTTTTCGTTGAAAGGTGTGATGAATTAATTAGTGCTTGATTTGCTCTAATTTGCTTTAATTTCTCACGACGCGCGGCCTAAAAGTTTACAAAAGCTATGCAAATTCTGTCGGCATAGTCCCAGGAACGTTCCCTGAAAGTTTCATGCGATTCTGAGATGGTCGAGAAATGTTGGAATTTTGACAAAATACTAAGGCTATAGCACAGGGTTTTTTTGCCGATTTTGGGCAAAAATTGAAAACTCTTGAAACTTTCAGGAAACCTTCCTGGGACTATAAGAAGACTTTTTGCAATACGTTTGCCTTATCTATCTTCATCCGTTGGCGAGATATAGCTGCTTAAAGTTGGCTCTTTTCGTTGAAAGGTGTGATGAATTAATTAGTGCTTGATTTGCTCTAATTTGCTTTAATTTCTCACGACGCGCGGCCTAAAAGTTTACAAAAGCTATGCAAACTCTGTCGGCATAGTCCCAGGAACGTTCCCTGAAAGTTTCATGCGATTCTGAGATGGTCGAAAAATGTTGAAATTTCGACAAAATACTAAGGCTATAGCACAGGGTTTTTTGCCGATTTTGGCCAAAAATTGAAAACTCTTGAAACTTTCAGGAAACCTTCCTGGGACTATAAGAAGACTTTTTTCAATACATTTGCCTTATCTATCTTCATCCGTTGGCGAGATATAGCTGCTTAAAGTTGGCTCTTTTCGTTGAAAGGTGTGATGAATTACTTAGTGCTTGATTTGCTCTACATTGCTTTAATTTCTCACGACGCGCGGCCTAAAAGTTTACAAAAACTATGCAAACTCTGTCGGCATAGTCCCAGGAACGTTCCCTAAAAGTTTCATGCGATTCTGAGATGGTCGAAAAATGTTGGAATTTCGACAAAATACTAAGGCTATAGCACAGGGTTTTTTGCCGATTTTGGGCAAAAATTGAAAACTCTTGAAACTTTCAGGAAACCTTCCTGGGACTAAAAGAAGACTTTTTGCAATACATTTGCTTTATCTATCTTCATCCGTTGGCAAGATATAGCTGCTTAAAGTTGGCTCTTTTCGTTGAAAGGTGTGATGAATTAATTAGTGCTTGATTTGCTCTAATTTGCTTTAATTTCTCACGACGCGCGGCCTAAAAGTTTACAAAAACTATGCAAACTCTGTCGGCATAGTCCCTGGAACGTTCCCTGAAAGTTTTGATGCGATTCTGAGATGGTCGAAAAATGTTGGAATTTCGACAAAATACTAAGGCTATAGCACAGGGTTTTTTGCCGATTTTGGGCAAAAATTGAAAACTCTTGAAACTTTCAGGAAACCTTCCTGGGACTATAAGAAGACTTTTTGCAATATATTTGCCTTATCTATCTTCATCCGTTGGCGAGATATAGCTGCTTAAAGTTGGCTCTTTTCGTTGAAAGGTGTGATGAATTAATTAGTGCTTGACTTGCTCTAATTTGCTTTAATTTCTCACGACGCGCGGCCTAAAAGTTTACAAAAACTATGCAAACTCTGTCGGCATAGTCCCAGGAACGTTCCCTGAAAGTTTCATGCGATTCTGAGATGGTCGAAAAATGTTGGAATTTCGACAAAATACTAAGGCTATAGCACAGGGTTTTTTGCCGATTTTGGCCAAAAATTGAAAACTCTTGAAACTTTCAGGAAACCTTCCTGGGACTATAAGAAGACTATTTGCAATACATTTGCCTTATCTATCTTCATCCGTTGGCGAGGTATAGCTGCTTAAAGTTGGCTCTTTTCGTTGAAAGGTGTGATGAATTAATTAGTGCTTGATTTGCTCTAATTTGCTTTAATTTCTCACGACGCTCGGCCTAAAAGTTTACAAAAACTATGCAAACTCTGTCGGCATAGTCCCAGGAACGTTCCCTGAAAGTTTCATGCGATTCTGAGATGGTCGAAAAATGTTGGAATTTCGACAAGATACTAAGGCTATAGCACAGGGTTTTTTTGCCGATTTTGGGCAAAAATTGAAAACTCTTGAAACTTTCAGGAAACCTTCCTGGGACTATAAGAAGACTTTTTGCAATACATTTGCTTTATCTATATTCATCCGTTGGCGAGATATAGCTGCTTAAAGTTGGCTCTTTTCGTTGAAAGGTGTGATGAATTAATTAGTGCTTGATTTGCTCTAATTTGCTTTAATTTCTCACGACGCGCGGCCTAAAAGTTTACAAAAACTATGCAAACTCTGTCGGCATAGTCCCAGGAACGTTCCCTGAAAGTTTCATGCGATTCTGAGATGGTCGAAAAATGTTGGAATTTCGACAAAATACTAAGGCTATAGCACAGGGTTTTTTGCCGACTTTGGCCAAAAATTGAAAACTCTTGAAACTTTCAGGAAACCTTCCTGGGACTATAAGAAGACTATTTGCGATACATTTGCCTTATCTATCTTCATCCGTTGGCGAGATATAGCTGGTTAAGGTTGGCTCTTTTCGTTGAAAGGTGTGATGAATTAATTAGTGCTTGATTTGCTCTAATTTGCTTTAATTTCTCACGACGCGCGGCCTAAAAGTTTACAAAAATTATGCAAACTCTGTCGGCATAATCCCAGGAAGGTTCCCTGAAAGTTTCATGCGATTCTGAGATGGTCGAAAAATGTTGGAATTTCGACAAAATTTTAAGGCTATAGCACAGGGTTTTTTGCCGATTTTGGCCGAAAATTGAAAACTCTTGAAACTTTCAGGAAACCTTCCTGGGACTATAAGAAGACTATTTGCAATACATTTGCCTTATCTATCTTCATCCGTTGGCGAGATATAGCTGCTTAAAGTTGGCTCTTTTCGTTGAAAGGTGTGATGAATTAATTAGTGCTTGATTTGCTCTAATTTGCTTTAATTTCTCACGACGCGCGGCCTAAAAGTTTACAAAAACTATGCAAACTCTGTCGGCATAGTCCCAGGAACGTTCCCTGAAAATTTCATGCGATTCTGAGATGGTCGAAAAATGTTGGAATTTCGACAAAATACTAAGGCTATAGCACAGGGTTTTTTTGCCGATTTTGGGCAAAAATTGAAAACTCTTGAAACTTTCAGGAAACCTTCCTGGGACTATAAGAAGACTTTTTGCAATACATTTGCCTTATCTATCTTCATCCGTTGGCGAGATATAGCTGCTTAAAGTTGGCTCTTTTCGTTGAAAGGTGTGATGAATAATTAGTGCTTGATTTGCTCTAATTTGCTTTAATTTCTCACGACGCGCGGCCTAAAAGTTTACAAAAACTATGCAAACTCTGTCGGCATGGTCCCAGGAACGTTCCCTGAAAGTTTCATGCGATTCTGAGATGGTCGAAAAATGTTTGAATTTCGACAAAATACTAAGGCTATAGCACAGGGTTTTTTTGCCGATTTTGGCCAAAAATTGAAAACTCTTGAAACTTTCAGGAAACCTTCCTGGGACTATAAGAAGACTTTTTGCAATACATTTGCCTTATCTATCTTCATCCGTTGGCGAGATATAGCTGCTTAAAGTTGGCTCTTTTCGTTGAAAGGTGTGATGAATTAATTAGTGCTTGACTTGCTCTAATTTGCTTTAATTTCTCACGATGCGCGGCCTAAAAGTTTACAAAAACTATGCAAACTCTGTCGGCATAGTCCCAGGAACGTTCCCTGAAAGTTTCATGCGATTCTGAGATGGTCGAAAAATGTTGGAATTTCGACAAAATACTAAGGCTATAGCACAGGGTTTTTTGCCGATTTTGGCCGAAAATTGAAAACTCTTGAAACTTTCAGGAAACCTTCCTGGGACTATAAGAAGACTTTTTGCAATACATTTGCCTTATCTATATTCATCCGTTGGCGAGATATAGCTGCTTAAAGTTGGCTCTTTTCGTTGAAAGGTGTGATGAATTAATTAGTGCTTGATTTGCTCTAATTTGCTTTAATTTCTCACGACGCGCGGCCTAAAAGTTTACAAAAACTATGCAAACTCTGTCGGCATAGTCCCAGGAACGTTCCCTGAAAGTTTCATGCGATTCTGAGATGGTCGAGAAATGTTGGAATTTTGACAAAATACTAAGGCTATAGCACAGGGTTTTTTTTGCCGATTTTGGGCAAAAATTGAAAACTCTTGAAACTTTCAGGAAACCTTCCTGGGACTATAAGAAGACTTTTTGCAATACATTTGCCTTATCTGTCTTCATCCGTTGGCGAGATATAGCTGCTTAAAGTTGGCTCTTTTCGTTGAAAGGTGTGATGAATTAATTAGTGCTTGATTTGCTCTAATTTGCTTTAATTTCTCACGACGCGCGGCCTAAAAGTTTACAAAAACTATGCAAACTCTGTCGGCATGGTCCCAGGAACGTTCCCTGAAAGTTTCATGCGATTCTGAGATGGTCGAAAAATGTTGGAATTTCGACAAAATACTAAGGCTATAGCACAGGGTTTTTTGCCGATTTTGGCCAAAAATTGAAAACTCTTGAAACTTTCAGGAAACCTTCCTGGGACTATAAGAAGACTATTTGCAATACATTTGCCTTATCTATCTTCATCCGTTGGCGAGATATAGCTGCTTAAAGTTGGCTCTTTTCGTTGAAAGGTGTGATGAATTAATTAGTGCTTGATTTGCTCTAATTTATTTAATTTCTCACGACGCGCGGCCTAAAAGTTTACAAAAACTGTGCTAACTCTGTCGGCATAGTCCCAGGAACGTTCCCTGAAAGTTTCATGCGATTCTGAGATTGTCTAAAATTGACCGGAATTTGACAAATAGCTAGGGCTTAATGGGGCGTTAATGAGCTCACTTTGTTCGTTTCTGAGGTAGAAGGGATTAAAATTCCGGCTATCGGACAAAAATTAAGATTTTGGGCCTGCACACACAAGACAGACGGTTTGTGGATGTGGAAACCGTTTGCCATGTTTTATTGCTGTCACCTTTATTTTGTCTTTGTAGTTTCCCACCAGAAGTGCGTCGTATAGTGCGGAGAAGTTGATTTTTGATAACTTACCAATTTGACAGCTGATTTATCCATCATATGTTACTACATTACTCATATATTTTTGTCTTGAGATATTGGGAGAATTTGTATTATGAGTGTGAAAAGTTTGACGGCGTAAAAACTGTTTTAGTTGACGTATCGATCGTGATACCTTTCGTTAGAGGAAGATGGTTCAAGGAAGTTCTGAAATATATTTGGTTTCGTCAAAAAAAAAATGGAACCATTTTCGAAAGAATGTCGAAATTTGAGAAACAGCCAAGTTTCAGAGTTGGAACACAAAACGCAAGGAAAACATACGGGAGAGAATAAACTCGAGCTGATTTCCGGCGTTCATATATGTTATCGGTTTATTCTACGTAAAAGCAGTACAAGATGACATTAAAATCTTAGGCCCTGTTTACATGGGGTCAGAGGACTGTCCCCCTTTACATGCCAAGCGCTATCCTTAGGGCGATCTCGCCAAGAGCTTGAAGGGCATTGCCCTACCTATCATGTAAACAGAACAAGGAATTTCAACAGAGAATGGCCTCCAAGGAGGGTCACCCTCCTTCTAGGACCTTAATTTTGTTTATTTGGATTTGCGTCATTTGTATTACAAAATGACAGATTAGCAAATTATGTTCTATTATTGCAGCACGTGTACTTCGCTGATTTCAAATTTATTAGCTTTCTGAATTTTCAGAGATTGGCCAGCAACCAAATAACAGCAGCTGACGTTTGAATCAACTAGTCCCTACTAATGATAATATACAAAGTAAGATTTCCTCAACAGGGGCTAATTCAATAAAAATTTACACGTGTATTTTACAAGTTGGGTCATTATTCAAACACCACCAAACGGACTCTACTCCAGCAAAGTCTGCACGTTATTATTGATACAGGTTCCCAGTGCACAACCTCTTCAGTATTTGGCCATTGTATTGGCTTAAAGTGTGTTTCAACGTGTGAAGAAATTGGTCCGAATTGTAAAATACGCTTGTAATTGCTTTATTGAGTTGGTCACAGGATACAAATAAAAGATAACAATCGTTCTAAAATTAGTCAATGCACAATAACCCTAAAACGTGTTACCAGAGTTGCTAATGAATGCTTGTGAACAGTTTCGACAAAATGAGTCTGTCAGTCGTTTAGAAGTCGTTTAACAAGGACGTTTTTCATCCAATTTTTAACCCAACATGCGACCAAAATTGTCAGATTTGTTTCGCTCCATTTCATTGAAGGCTTGGTCAGTAGCATATGCGTAAAGCTTATCTGCGACATGTTGTTTAACTCTGTTTACAAACGCCTTTTTAACCCTTTCACTTCCAAGCTCATGATACAAATTCTTTCGACCTCTCAAGTAAAAGATGTACGAGTGATGTAAGAGTTCAATCTAGCAAAGCTATCAAAAGTCAAGTTCTCCATACCTTATGATATATCTCTGGTTAGAAACTGAAGGAGAAAATTGAATTTGATCACTCTTGGGAGTGAAAGGGTTAAGTGACATGACTCAGCTGCTTCGTCAATGGATTACTACTTATCATTGGTTACCATTACAACCACACTGTTTGTTTGTTTGTTTGTTTGTTGTTGTTGTTTTAGATATATGAAGCACCAGTAGTTACAATAAAGCAGTTTTCGGATGTCTTTTGTAAAACTAAAACCGGCCGAAATAATTTGCAAATGGTTTCACTTTGAGGAATGAACGAAATCAGCAATATGGCAAAACAACATCGATACTTGTTTGCTTACGCGAGGAGATCGAAATCGGGTTTGGCATTTGTACCTGATTGGCTCAGAATGCTGCCAAATTTGTCTGGACCAACCCAAAAGCGTAAAAACACAAGAGCAAAGCAATCACCCGATTGCATTCGACAACCGTATCCAAAAACTGCTCTAACTTGGCAACTAGTGAAATTAAATTGAACAATTTTTTTTTCAAAGTTAAGTATCTAGAATAAAAACAAAAGCAGAAAATATGAGATCAAAAGATAACCGCTAAACTACAGTAGCCCTTAACTGTCATTCAATCAAAGTAAATCCCCTCGTTTAACTTTTGAAATAGCAAAAAAATAAAACAGTAATAAAACTTCAGGTAGATCGCGTTTATCACCTCGACGTTACTCCGTTACCGTTTTGCTCAGCAGTCGCTTTGGCCTGATTCATCGAGACGCTTGAGGGGGGAAGGATCAAATGCACTTAGAATGTCGTCTGGGACGTCTTCAATTTCAATTTCGTCTCGACTTTGGTACATTGGGTTCAGGAAGCCAGTATTTTCAGCTCCAGTTTGCGCCTCTGCGAGCTCCTCAGCTGCTGAGCTTGTTCCGTCTGAAAAAGGGTAAAATCAAACCACTGAACTTTCACGAAACTACACCCCGAGTCTTCACGACCAACCATATCACGACAAAAAAAATAAAAACAAATAAAAACAAAAACAAAAACAAAACAAAAAACTGAACAAAAAACAAAACAAACAAACAAACAAAAAAAAAAACAAAGAACAAAACAAAAGAAAGAAGTTTTGGGATTCAAGTTTGGCGTAGCAACTATCCGCACGCACCATTAGAATTCTTTAAGGAGCAATCTTAGGACCAGAGCGAGACTTCCCAAGAATGATCAACTTCAATTTTCTGTTTCAGTTTCTCATCAGAAAAATATCATACAGTATAGGGATCTTGGCTTTTGACGCCTAGGTAAAATGAAACCTGATTAAGCTTTAAATTATTCGTACGTTTGCTTCAGGGTTGCCTCACAAGGTTGAGAGGATCTACATTATGAGCTTTGGAGTTAAAACGTCGGCCAGGAAAGAAAACAGTAATGCGTGAATTATTTCATGTCATGCATAATTGATTTTGACAGTTTGACTTCGAGCAATTGTTTCTAATCACAGGCTACGATTATAAATCTAGCCTACGCTTCATTCCTGATCTGGTTTTCTTCTTCTTCGGTCAGGCTTTCTTAAATTCCAGTGGGCTTGTTGTAATTTAGAGCTATTATCACTGCGGGTTCGGTAAACTTATGGTTGTTTAACATGCTTATGTTAAAGTTGAAAAACCCGAAACAGCTGGGAGCGCCTTTAACTTGTCGAAATGATGGTATCGTACGATTATGTTTGCTTCATTTCGTTTAGTTTTGACCAAAAATAAAACAAATCAAAGCAGCGATGCCGCTGTTAGGTCGGTTCTCTTTTTCATTGGCAGACTTTGGCTGTGGTCTAGTTCGTTAGTACAACAGGTTTAGGAGGGCATGTGAATGGGGAGGGAGCTGAGAAGAACAAGGTCTGGTGCCAGACTTCGAGTGAACAACAAGCTGCGCGGACAAATACAAGGGCCCGTTACCCAGGCAAGGAGCGGTCATTCCTGTGCGTTAGGAGTGCTTTCCTTTGCTCAACGTTTTAAAATTTGGTTGTCCGATACAATCTTGTTTAGAAAAATTTCATAAGAGGGTACCCCTACCAAAAATACATAAAGAGTACCCTTTCTAAAAAATTATAAGAGGGGAACCTTATTAAAAATCATAAGGGGGGACCCTTACGAAAAATTATAAGGGAAACTCTTACTAAAAATAGGGGGATACCCTTAAAAAAATGTTATAAGGGGGGGTAATCACTAACCCATCATCAGGGGGATCCTTACTACAAATCATAAAAGGGGACCCTTACTAAGAAATCATAAGGGGGAACTGTTACTAAAAATAATAAGGGGGTAGTCTCACAACAAAACATAAAGGGCGACCCTTACAAAAAATACTAAGGGGGGAACCTTACTAGAAATACCAAGGGGGGACCCTTACTATAAATACCAAGGGGGTACATTTACTAGAAATACAAAGGGGGTATCTTTACTAAAAATACAAGGGGGTACCCCTACTAAAAATACCAAGGGGGGGACCTTACTAAAAATACCAAGCGGGGAACCTTACTAAAAATCCCAAGGGGGTACACTTACTAAATCTAACAAGGGGGGACCCTTACTAAAATTACCAACGGGGTACCCTTACCAAAAATACCAAGGGGGGACCCTTACTAGAAATACCAATGGGGGACCCTTACTAAAAATACCAAAAAGGGACCCTTACTAAAAATACCAAGAGGGGACCCTTACTAAAAATACCAAGGGGGGACCCTTACTATAAATACCAATGGGGGACCCTTACTAAAAATACCAAGAGGGGACCCTTACTAAAAATACCATGGGGGGACCCTTACTATAAATACCAAGGGGGGACCCTTACTAAAAATACCAATGGGAGACCCTTACTAAAAATACCAAGGGGGGACCCTTACTATAAATACCAATAGGGGACCCTTACTAAAAATACCAATGGGGACCCTTACTAAAAATACCAAGGGGGGACCCTTACTATAAATACCAATAGGGGACCCTTACTAAAAATACCAAGGGGGGACCCTTACTAAAAATACCAAGGGGGTACCCTTACTATAAATACCAATGGGGGACCCTTACTAAAAATACCAAGAGGGGACCCTTACTAAAAATACCAAGGGGGGACCCTTACTAAAAATACCAATAAGGGACCCTTACTTTAAATACCAAGGGGGGACCCTTACTAAAAATACCAATGGGGTAACCTTACTAAAAATACCAAGGGGGGACCCTTACTAAAAATACCAAGGGGGTACTCTTACTAAAAATACCAAGGGGGGACCCTTACTAAAAATACCAAGGGGGGAGCCTTACTAAAAATAGCAAGGGGGGACACTTACTATAAATACCAAAGGGGGACCCTTACTAAAAATACCAACGGGGGACCCTTACTAAAAATACCAAGGGGGGACCCTTACTAAAAATACCAAGGGGGGACACTTACTATAAATACCAATAGGGGACCCTTACTAAAAATACCAATGGGGGACCCTTACTAGAAATACCAAGGGGGTACCCTTACTATAAATACCAATGGGGGACCCTTACTAAAAATACCAAGAGGGGACCCTTACTAAAAATACCAAGGGGGGACCCTTACTAAAAATACCAAGAGGGGACCCTTACTAAAAATACCAAGGGGGGACCCTTACTATAAATACCAATAGGGGACCCTTACTAAAAATACCAATGGGGGACCCTTATTATAAATACCAAGGGGGGACCCTTACTATAAATACCAATGGGGGACCCTTACTAAAAACACCAAGAGGGGACCCTTACTAAAAATACCAATGGGGGATCTTTAATAAAAATACCAAGGGGGGACCCTTACTATAAATACCAATAGGGGACCCTTACTAAAAATACCAATGGGGGACCCTTACTAAAAATACCAAGGGGGGACCCTTACTATAAATACCAATAGGGGACCCTTACTAAAAATACCAAGGGGGGACCCTTACTAAAAATACCAAGGGAGTACCTTACTATAAATACCAATGGGGGAGCCTTTCTAAAAATACCAATCGGGGACCCTTACTAAAAATACCAAGGGGGGACCCTTACTAAAAATACCAAGGGGGGACCCTTACTATAAATACCAAGGGGGGACCCTTACTAAAAATACCAGTGGGGTAACTTTACTAAAAATACGAAGGGGGGACCCTTACTAGAAATACCAAGGGGGTACTCTTACTAAAAATACCAAGGGGGGACCCTTACTAAAAATACCAAGGGGGAGCCTTACTAAAAATACCAAGAGGGGACCCTTACTAAAAATACCAAGGGGGGAACCTTACTATAAATACCAATGGGGGACCCTTACTAAAATTACCAAGAGAGGACCCTTACTAAAAATACCATGGGGGGACCCTTACTATAAATACCAAGGGGGGACCCTTACTAAAAATACCAATGGGGGACCCTTACTAAAAATACCAAGGGGGGACCCTTACTATAAATACCAATAGGGGACCCTTACTAAAAATACCAATGGGGACCCTTACTAAAAATACCAAGGGGGGACCCTTACTATAAATACCAATAGGGGACCCTTACTAAAAATACCAAGGGGGGACCCTTACTAAAAATACCAAGGGGGTACCCTTACTATAAATACCAATGGGGGACCCTTACAAAAAATACCAAGAGGGGACCCTTACTAAAAATACCAAGGGGGTTGCCTTACTATAAATACCAATGGGGGACCCTTACTAAAAATACCAAGGGGGGACCCTTACTAAAAGTACCAAGGGGGTACCCTTACTAAAAATACCAAGGGGGGACCCTTACTAAAAATACCAAGGGGGGACCCTTACTAAAAATACCAAGGGGGTACCCTTACTATAAATACCAATGGGGGACCTTTACTAAAAATACCAAGGGGGTACCCTTACTATAAATACCAATGGGGGACCCTTAGTAAAAATACCAAAAGGGGACCCTTACTAAAAATACCAAGGGGGGACCCTTACTATAAATACCAATGGGGGACCCTTACTAAAAATACCAATGGGGGACCCTTACTAAAAATACCAAGGGGGGACCCTTACTAAAAATACCAAGGGGGGACCCTTACTAAAAATACCAATGGGGGACCCTTACTAAAAATACCAAGGGGGGACCCTTACTATAAATACCAATAGGGGACCCTTACTAAAAATACCAATGGGGGACCCTTACTAAAAATACCAAGAGGGGACCTTACTAAAAATACCAAGGGGGGACCCTTACTATAAATACCAATGGGGGACCCTTATTAAAAATACCAAGAGGGGACCCTTACTAAAAATACCAAGGGGGGACCCTTACTAAAAATACCAAGGGGGGACCCTTACTAAAAATACCAATGGGGGACCCTTACTAAAAATACCAAGGGGGGACCCTTACTATAAATACCAATAGGGGACCCTTACTAAAAATACCAAGGGGGGACCCTTACTAAAAATACCAAGGGGGTACCCTTACTATAAATACCAATGGGGGACCCTTACTAAAAATACCAAGAGGGGACCCTTACTAAAAATACCAAGGGGGTTCCCTTACTATAAATACCAATGGGGGACCCTTACTAAAAATACCAAGGGGGAACCCTTACAAAAAGTACCAAGGGGGTACCCTTACTAAAAATACCAAGGGGGGACCCTTACTAAAAATACCAAGAGGGGACCCTTACTAAAAATACCAAGGGGGGACCCTTACTATAAATACCAAGGGGGATCCTTAGAAAAACTACCAAGGGGGGACCCTTACTATAAATACCAAGGGGGGACCCTTACTAAAAATACCAAGGGGGGGCCCTTACTATAAATAGCAAGGAGGGACCCTTACTATAAATACCAAGGGGGGACCCTTACTAAAAATACCAATGGGGGACCCTTACTAAAAATACCAAGGGGGTTCCCTTACTATAAATACCAATGGGGGACCCTTACTAAAAATACCAAGGGGGGACCCTTACTAAAAATACCAAGAGAGGACCCTTACTAAAAATACCAAGGGGGTAACCTTACTAAAAATACCAAGGGGGTTCCCTTACTATAAATACCAATGGGGGACCCTTACTAAAAATACCAAGGGGGGACCCTTACTAAAAGTACCAAGGGGGTACCCTTACTAAAAATACCAAGGGGGTACCCTTACTAAAAATACCAGGGGGGGACCCTTACTATAAATACCAAGGGGGATCCTTAGAAAAACTACCAAAGGGGGACCCTTACTATAAATACCAAGGGGGGACCCTTACTAAAAATACCAATGGGGGACCCTTAACAAAAATACCAAGGGGGTAACCTTACTAAAAATACCAAGGGGGTTCCCTTACTATAAATACCAATGGGGGACCCTTACTAAAAATACCAAGGGGGGACCCTTACTAAAAGTACCAATGGGGTACCCTTACTAAAAATACCAAGGGGGTACCCTTACTAAAAATACCAAGAGGGGACCCTTACTAAAAATACCAAGGGGGGACCCTTACTAAAAACTACCAAGGGGGGACCCTTACTATAAATACCAAGGGGGGACCCTTACTAAAAATACCAAAGGGGGACCCTTACTATAAATAGCAAGGAGGGACCCTTACTAAAAATACCAAGGGGGGACCCTTACTAAAAATACCAAGGGGGGACCCTTACTATAAATACCAATAGGGGACCCTTACTAAAAATACCAAGGGGGGACCCTTACTAAAAATACCAAGGGGGTACCCTTACTATAAATACCAATGGGGGACCCTTACTAAAAATACCAAGAGGGGACCCTTACTAAAAATACCAAGGGGGTTCCCTTACTATAAATACCAATGGGGGACCCTTACTAAAAATACCAAGGGAGGACCCTTACAAAAAGTACCAAGGGGGTACCCTTATTAAAAATACAAAGGGGGGACCCTTAATAAAAATACCAAGGCGGGACCCTTAATAAAATTACCAAGGGGGGACCCTTACTATAAATACCAAGGGGGATCCTTAGAAAAACTACCAGGGGGGGACCCTGACTATAAATACCAAGGGGGGACCCTTACTAAAAATACCAAGGGGGGACCCTTACTAAAAATACCAAGGGGGTACCCTTACTATAAATACCAATGGGGGACCCTTACTAAAAATACCAAGGGGGGACCCTTACTAAAAATACCAATGGGGGACTTTACTATAAATACCAAAGGGGGACCCCTACTAAAAATACCATGGGGGGACCCTTACTATAAATACCAAGGGGGGACCCTTAATAAAAATACCAATGGGGGACCCTTACTAAAAATACCAAGGGGGGACCCTTACTATAAATACCAATAGGGGACCCTTACTAAAAATACCAATGGGGACCCTTACTAAAAATACCAAGGGGGGACCCTTACTATAAATACCAATAGGGGACCCTTACTAAAAATACCAAGGGGGGACCCTTACTAAAAATACCAAGGGGGTACCCTTACTATAAATACCAATGGGGGACCCTTACTAAAAATACCAAGAGGGGACCCTTACTAAAAATACCAAGGGGGTTGCCTTACTATAAATACCAATGGGGGACCCTTACTAAAAATACCAAGGGGGGACCCTTACTAAAAGTACCAAGGGGGTACCCTTACTAAAAAAACCAAGGGGGGACCCTTACTAAAAATACCAAGGGGGGACCCTTACTAAAAATACCAAGGGGGTACCCTTACTATAAATACCAATGGGGGACCTTTACTAAAAATACCAAGGGGGTACCCTTACTATAAATACCAATGGGGGACCCTTAGTAAAAATACCAAGAGGGGACCCTTACTAAAAATACCAAGGGGGGACCCTTACTATAAATACCAATGGGGGACCCTTACTAAAAATACCAATGGGGGACCCTTACTAAAAATACCAAGGGGGGACCCTTACTAAAAATACCAAGGGGGGACCCTTACTAAAAATACCAATGGGGGACCCTTACTAAAAATACCAAGGGGGGACCCTTACTATAAATACCAATAGGGGACCCTTACTAAAAATACCAATGGGGGACCCTTACTAAAAATACCAAGAGGGGACCCTTACTAAAAATACCAAGGGGGGACCCTTACTATAAATACCAATGGGGGACCCTTATTAAAAATACCAAGAGGGGACCCTTACTAAAAATACAAAGGGGGGACCCTTACTAAAAATACCAAGGGGGGACCCTTACTAAAAATACCAATGGGGGACCCTTACTAAAAATACCAAGGGGGGACCCTTACTAAAAATACCAAGGGGGTACCCTTACTATAAATACCAATGGGGGACCCTTACTAAAAATACCAAGAGGGGACCCTTACTAAAAATACCAAGGGGGTTCCCTTACTATAAATACCAATGGGGGACCCTTACTAAAAATACCAAGGGGGAACCCTTACAAAAAGTACCAAGGGGGTACCCTTACTAAAAATACCAAAGGGGGACCCTTACTATAAATAGCAAGGAGGGACCCTTACTAAAAATACCAAGGGGGGACCCTTACTAAAAATACCAAGGGGGATCCTTAGAAAAACTACCAAGGGGGGACCCTTACTATAAATACCAAGGGGGGACCCTTACTAAAAATACCAAGGGGGGGCCCTTACTACAAATAGCAAGGAGGGACCCTTAATATAAATACCAAGGGGGGACCCTTACTAAAAATACCAATGGGGGACCCTTACTAAAAATACCAAGGGGGTTCCCTTACTATAAATACCAATGGGGGACCCTTACTAAAAATACCAAGGGGGGACCCTTACTAAAAATACGAAGAGAGGACCCTTACTAAAAATACCAAGGGGGTAACCTTACTAAAAATACCAAGGGGGTTCCCTTACTATAAATACCAATGGGGGACCCTTACTAAAAATACCAAGGGGGGACCCTTACTAAAAGTACCAAGGGGGTACCCTAAGTAAAAATACCAAGGGGGTACCCTTACTAAAAATACCAAGGGGGGACCCTTACTATAAATACCAAGGGGGATCCTTAGAAAAACTACCAAAGGGGGACCCTTACTATAAATACCAAGGGGGGACCCTTACTAAAAATACCAATGGGGGACCCTTAACAAAAATACCAAGGGGGTAACCTTACTAAAAATACCAAGGGGGTTCCCTTACTATAAATACCAATGGGGGACCCTTACTAAAAATACCAAGGGGGGACCCTTACTATAAATACCAATAGGGGACCCTTACTAAAAATACCAAGGGGGGACCCTTACTAAATATACCAAGGGGGTACCCTTACTATAAATACCAATGGGGGACCCTTACTAAAAATACCAAGAGGGGACCCTTACTAAAAATACCAAGGGGGTTCCCTTACTATAAAAACCAATGGGGGACCCTTACTAAAAATACCAAGGGGGGACCCTTACAAAAAGTACCAAGGGGGTACCCTTATTAAAAATACAAAGGGGGGACCCTTACTAAAAATACCAAGGCGGGACCCTTAATAAAAATACCAAGGGGGGACCCTTACTATAAATACCAAGGGGGATCCTTAGAAAAACTACCAGGGGGGGACCCTGACTATAAATACCAAGGGGGGACCCTTACTAAAAATACCAAGGGGGGACCCTTACTAAAAATACCAAGGGGGTACCCTTACTATAAATACCAATGGGGGACCCTTACTAAAAATACCAAGGGGGGACCCTTACTAAAAATACCAATGGGGGACTTTACTATAAATACCAAAGGGGGACCCCTACTAAAAATACCAATGGGGGACCCTTACTAAAAATACCAAGGGCGGACCCTTACTAAAAATACCAAGGGGGGACCCTTACTAAAAATACCAATAGGGGACCCTTACTAAAAATACCATTGAGGGACCCTTACTATAAATACCAATGGGGGACCCTTACTATAAATACCAAGGGGGGACCCTTACTAAAAATACCAAGAGGGGACCCTTACTAAAAATACCAATGGGGGACCCTTACTAAAAATACCAAGGGGGGACCCTTACTATAAATACCAATAGGGGACCCTTACTAAAAATACCAATGGGGGACCCTTACTAAAAATCCCAAGAGGGGACCCTTACTAAAAATACCAAGGGGGGACCCTTACTATAAATACCAATGGGGGACCCTTATTAAAAATACCAAGAGGGGACCCTTACTAAAAATACCAAGGGGGGACCCTTACTAAAAATACCAAGGGGGGACCCTTACTAAAAATACCAATGGGGGACCCTTACTAAAAATACCAAGGGGGGACCCTTACTAAAAATACCAAGGGGGTACCCTTACTATAAATACCAATGGGGGACCCTTACTAAAAATACCAAGAGGGGACCCTTACTAAAAATACCAAGGGGGTTCCCTTACTATAAATACCAATGGGGGACCCTTACTAAAAATACCAAGGGGGAACCCTTACAAAAAGTACCAAGGGGGTACCCTTACTAAAAATACCAAGGGGGGACCCTTACTAAAAATATCAAGAGAGGACCCTTACTAAAAATACCAAGGGGGGACCCTTACTATAAATACCAAGGGGGATCCTTAGAAAAACTACCAAGGGGGGACCCTTACTATAAATACCAAGGGGGGACCCTTACTAAAAATACCAAGGGGGGGCCCTTACTATAAATAGCAAGGAGGGACCCTTAATATAAATACCAAGGGGGGACCCTTACTAAAAATACCAATGGGGGACCCTTACTAAAAATACCAAGGGGGTTCCCTTACTATAAATACCAATGGGGGACCCTTACTAAAAATACCAAGGGGGGACCCTTACTAAAAATACGAAGAGAGGACCCTTACTAAAAATACCAAGGGGGTAACCTTACTAAAAATACCAAGGGGGTTCCCTTACTATAAATACCAATGGGGGACCCTTACTAAAAATACCAAGGGGGGACCCTTACTAAAAGTACCAAGGGGGTACCCTTACTAAAAATACCAAGGGGGTACCCTTACTAAAAATACCAAGGGGGGACCCTTACTATAAATACCAAGGGGGATCCTTAGAAAAACTACCAAAGGGGGACCCTTACTATAAATACCAAGGGGGGACCCTTACTAAAAATACCAATGGGGGACCCTTAACAAAAATACCAAGGGGGTAACCTTACTAAAAATACCAAGGGGGTTCCCTTACTATAAATACCAATGGGGGACCCTTACTAAAAATACCAAGGGGGGACCCTTACTATAAATACCAATAGGGGACCCTTACTAAAAATACCAAG
The DNA here is from genome assembly GCA_964036295.1 of Plumapathes pennacea. NCBI lineage: Eukaryota > Metazoa > Cnidaria > Anthozoa > Antipatharia > Myriopathidae > Plumapathes > Plumapathes pennacea. Next base: position 2,466,717 of record OZ038468.1, read on the forward strand.
GGGGGACCCTTACTAAAAATACCAAGGGGGTACCCTTACTATAAATACCAATGGGGGACCCTTACTAAAAATACCAAGAGGGGACCCTTACTAAAAATACCAAGGGGGTTCCCTTACTATAAATACCAATGGGGGACCCTTACTAAAAATACCAAGGGGGGACCCTTACAAAAAGTACCAAGGGGGTACCCTTATTAAAAATACAAAGGGGGGACCCTTACTAAAAATACCAAGGCGGGACCCTTAATAAAAATACCAAGGGGGGACCCTTACTATAAATACCAAGGGGGATCCTTAGAAAAACTACCAGGGGGGGACCCTGACTATAAATACCAAGGGGGGACCCTTACTAAAAATACCAAGGGGGGACCCTTACTAAAAATACCAAGGGGGTACCCTTACTATAAATACCAATGGGGGACCCTTACTAAAAATACCAAGGGGGGACCCTTACTAAAAATACCAATGGGGGACTTTACTATAAATACCAAAGGGGGACCCCTACTAAAAATACCAATGGGGGACCCTTACTAAAAATACCAAGGGCGGACCCTTACTAAAAATACCAAGGGGGGACCCTTACTAAAAATACCAATAGGGGACCCTTACTAAAAATACCATTGAGGGACCCTTACTATAAATACCAATGGGGGACCCTTACTATAAATACCAAGGGGGGACCCTTACTAAAAATACCAAGAGGGGACCCTTACTAAAAATACCAATGGGGGACCCTTACTAAAAATACCAAGGGGGGACCCTTACTATAAATACCAATAAGGGACCCTTACTAAAAATACCAATGGGGGACCCTTACTAAAAATCCCAAGAGGGGACCCTTACTAAAAATACCAAGGGGGGACCCTTACTATAAATACCAATGGGGGACCCTTATTAAAAATACCAAGAGGGGACCCTTACTAAAAATACCAAGGGGGGACCCTTACTAAAAATACCAAGGGGGGACCCTTACTAAAAATACCAATGGGGGACCCTTACTAAAAATACCAAGGGGGGACCCTTACTAAAAATACCAAGGGGGTACCCTTACTATAAATACCAATGGGGGACCCTTACTAAAAATACCAAGAGGGGACCCTTACTAAAAATACCAAGGGGGTTCCCTTACTATAAATACCAATGGGGGACCCTTACTAAAAATACCAAGGGGGAACCCTTACAAAAAGTACCAAGGGGGTACCCTTACTAAAAATACCAAGGGGGGACCCTTACTAAAAATATCAAGAGGGGACCCTTACTAAAAATACCAAGGGGGGACCCTTACTATAAATACCAAGGGGGATCCTTAGAAAAACTACCAAGGGGGGACCCTTACTATAAATACCAAGGGGGGACCCTTACTAAAAATACCAAGGGGGGGCCCTTACTATAAATAGCAAGGAGGGACCCTTAATATAAATACCAAGGGGGGACCCTTACTAAAAATACCAATGGGGGACCCTTACTAAAAATACCAAGGGGGTTCCCTTACTATAAATACCAATGGGGGACCCTTACTAAAAATACCAAGGGGGGACCCTTACTAAAAATACGAAGAGAGGACCCTTACTAAAAATACCAAGGGGGTAACCTTACTAAAAATACCAAGGGGGTTCCCTTACTATAAATACCAATGGGGGACCCTTACTAAAAATACCAAGGGGGGACCCTTACTAAAAGTACCAAGGGGGTACCCTTACTAAAAATACCAAGGGGGTACCCTTACTAAAAATACCAAGGGGGGACCCTTACTATAAATACCAAGGGGGATCCTTAGAAAAACTACCAAAGGGGGACCCTTACTATAAATACCAAGGGGGGACCCTTACTAAAAATACCAATGGGGGACCCTTAACAAAAATACCAAGGGGGTAACCTTACTAAAAATACCAAGGGGGTTCCCTTACTATAAATACCAATGGGGGACCCTTACTAAAAATACCAAGGGGGGACCCTTACTATAAATACCAATAGGGGACCCTTACTAAAAATACCAAGGGGGGACCCTTACTAAAAATACCAAGGGGGTACCCTTACTATAAATACCAATGGGGGACCCTTACTAAAAATACCAAGAGGGGACCCTTACTAAAAATACCAAGGGGGTTCCCTTACTATAAATACCAATGGGGGACCCTTACTAAAAATACCAAGGGGGGACCCTTACAAAAAGTACCAAGGGGGTACCCTTATTAAAAATACAAAGGAGGGACCCTTACTAAAAATACCAAGGCGGGACCCTTAATAAAAATACCAAGGGGGGACCCTTACTATAAATACCAAGGGGGATCCTTAGAAAAACTACCAGGGGGGGACCCTGACTATAAATACCAAGGGGGGACCCTTACTAAAAATACCAAGGGGGGACCCTTACTAAAAATACCAAGGGGGTACCCTTACTATAAATACCAATGGGGGACCCTTACTAAAAATACCAAGGGGGGACCCTTACTAAAAATACCAATGGGGGACTTTACTATAAATACCAAAGGGGGACCCCTACTAAAAATACCAATGGGGGACCCTTACTAAAAATACCAAGGGCGGACCCTTACTAAAAATACCAAGGGGGGACCCTTACTAAAAATACCAATAGGGGACCCTTACTAAAAATACCAATGAGGGACCCTTACTATAAATACCAATGGGGGACCCTTACTATAAATACCAAGGGGGGACCCTTACTAAAAATACCAAGAGGGGACCCTTACTAAAAATACCAATGGGGGACCCTTACTAAAAATACCAAGGGGGGACCCTTACTAAAAATACCAATGGGGGACTTTACTATAAATACCAAGGGGGGACCCCTACTAAAAATACCAATGGGGGACCCTTACTAAAAATACCAAGGGCGGACCCTTACTAAAAATACCAAGAGGGGACCCTTACTAAAAATACCAATAGGGGACCCTTACTAAAAATACCAATGCGGGACCCTTACTATAAATACCAATGGGGGACCCTTACTATAAATACCAAGGGGGGACCCTTACTAAAAATACCAAGAGGGGACCCTTACTAAAAATACCAATGGGGAACCCTTACTAAAAATAGCAAGGGGGTACCCTTACTAAAAATACCAAGGGGGGACCCTTACTAAAAATACCAAGGGGGGACCCTTACTAAAAATACCAATGGAGGACCCTTACTATAAATACCAAGGGGGGACCCTTACTAAAAATACCAAGGGGGTACCCTTACTATAAATACCAATGGGGGACCCTTACTAAAAATACCAAGAGAGGACCCCTACTAAAAATACCAAGGGGGGACCCTTACTATAAATACCAAAGGGGGACCCTTACTAAAAATACCAATGGGGGACCCTTACTAAAAATACAAAGGGGGGACCCTTACTAAAAATACCAAGGGGGGACCCTTACTAAAAATACCAAGGGGGGACCCTTACTATAAATACCAAGGGGGGACCCTTACTATAAATACCAATAGGGGACCCTTACTAAAAATACCAATGGGGGACCCTTACTAAAAATACCAAGATGGGACCCTTACTAAAAATACCAAGGGGGGACCCTTACTATAAATACCAAGGGGGGACCCTTACTAAAAATACCAATGGGGGATCTTTACTAAAAATACCAAGGGGGGACCCGTACTATAAATACCAATAGGGGACCCTTACTAAAAATACCAATGGGGGACCCTTACTAAAAATACCAATGGGGGACCCTTACTATAAATACCAAGGGGGGACCCTTACTAAAAATACCAAGGGGGTACCCTTACTATAAATACCAATGGGGGACCCTTACTAAAAATACCAAGAGGGGACCCTTACTAAAAATACCAAGGGGGGACCCTTACTATAAATATGAATGGGGGACCCTTACTAAAAATACCAATGGGGGACTCTTACTAAAAATACCAAGGGGGGACCCTTACTAAAAATACCAAGGGGGGACCCTTACTAAAAATACCAAGGGGGGACCCTTACTAAAAATACTAAGGGGGGACCCTTACTATAAATACCAAGGGGGGACCCTTACTATAAATACCAATAGGGGACCCTTACTAAAAATACCAATGGGGGACCCTTACTAAAAATACCAAGAGGGGACCCTTACTTAAAATACCAAGGGGGGACCCTTACTATAAATACCAAGGGGGGACCCTTACTAAAAATACCAATGGGGAACCCTTACTAAAAATAGCAAGGGGGTACCCTTACTATAAATACCAATGGGGAACCCTTACTATAAATACCAATGGGGGACCCTTACTATAAATACCAATAGGGGACCCTGAGAAAAAATACCAATGGGGGACCCTTACTAAAAATACCAAGGGGGGACCCTTACTATAAATACCAATAGGGGACCCTTAGAAAAAATACCAATGGGGGACCCTTACTAAAAATACCAAGGGGGGACCCTTACTATAAATACCAATAGGGGACCCTTACTAAAAATACCAAGGGGGGACCCTTACTAAAAATACCAAGGGAGTACCCTTACTATAAATACCAATGGGGGACCCTTACTATAAATACCAATGGTGGACCCTTACTATAAATACCAATGGGGGACCCTTAATAAAAATACCAAGAGGGGACCCTTACTAAAAATACCAAGGGGGGACCCTTACTATAAATACCAATGGGGGATCCTTACTAAAAATACCAATGGGGGATCTTTACTAAAAATACCAAGGGGGGACCCTTACTATAAATACCAATAGGGGACCCTTACTAAAAATACCAATAGGGGACCCTTACTAAAAATACCAAGGGGGGACCCTTACTATAAATACCAATAGGGGACCCTTACTAAAAATACCAAGGGGGGACCCTTACTAAAAATACCAAGGGGGTACCCTTACTATAAGTACCAATGGGGGACCATTACTATAAATACAAATGGGGGACCCTTACTAAAAATACCCAGGGGGGACCCTTACTAAAAATACCAAGGGGGGACCCTTACTAAAAATACCAATGGGGGACCCTTACTATAAATACCAAGGGGGGACCCTTACTAAAAATGCCAAGGGGGTACCCTTACTATAAATACCAATGGGGGACCCTTAATAAAAATACCAAGAAGGGACCCTTACTAAAATTACCAAGGGGGGACCCTTACTAAAAATACCAATAGGGGACCCTTACTAAAAATACCAATGGGGGACCCTTACTATAAATACCAAAGGGGGACCCTTACTATAAATACCAAGGGGGGACCCTTACTAAAAATACCAAGAGGGGACCCTTACTAAAAATACAAATGGGGGACCCTTACTAAAAATACCAAGAGGGGACCCTTACTAAAAATACCAAGGGGGGACCCTTACAATCAATACTAATAGGGGACCCTTACTAAAAATACCAATGGGGGACCCTTACTATAAATACCAAGGGGGGACCCTTACTAGAAATACCAAGGGGGTACCCTTACTATAAATACCAATGGGGGACCCTTACTAAAAATACCAAGGGGGGACCCTTACTATAAATACGAATGGGGGATCCTTACTAAAAATACCAATGGGGGACCCTTACTAAAAATACCAAGGGGGGACCCATACTAAAAATACCAAGGGGGGACCTTTACTAAAAATACCAATGGGGGAACCTTACTAAAAATACCAAGGGGGGACCCTTACTGTAAATACCAATACGGGACCCTTACTAAAAATACCAATGGGGGACCCTCACTAAAAAAACCAAGAGGGGACCCTTACTATAAATACCAATAGGGGACCCTTACTAAAAATACCAAAAGGGGACCCTTACTAAAAATACCAAGGGGGTACCCTGACTATAAATACCAATTGGGGACCCTTACTAAAAATACCAAGAGGGGACCCTTACTAAAAATACCAAGGGGTTCCCTTACTATAAATACCAATGGGGGACCCTTACTAAAAATACCAAGGGGAGACCCTTACTAAAAATACCAAGGGGGTACTCTTACTAAAAATACCAAGGGGGGACCCTTACTAAAAATACCAAGGGGGGACCCTTACTAAAAATACCAAGGGGGGACCCTTACTAAAAATACCAAGGGGGTACTCTTACTAAAAATACAAGGGGGGACCCTTACTAAAAATACCAAGGGGGGACCCTTACTGTAAATACCAATAGGGGACCCTTACTAAAAATACAAATGGGGGACCCTTACTAAAAATACCAAGGGGGTACCCTTACTATAAATACCAATGGGGAACCCTTACTAAAAATACCAAGAGGGGACCCTTACTAAAAATACCAAGGGGGGAACCTTACTATAAATACGAATGGGGGACCCTTACTAAAAATACCAATGGGGGACTCTTACTAAAAATACCAAGGGGGGACCCTTACTAAAAATACCAAGGGGGGACCCTTACTAAAAATACCAAGGGGGGACCCTTACTAAAAATACCAAGAGGGGACCCTTAATAAAGATAGCAAGGGAGGACCTTTACTATAAATACCAATAGGGGACCCTTACTATAAATACCATGGAAGGACCGTTACTAAAAATACCAAGAGGGGACCCTTACTAAAAATACCAATGGGGGACCCTTACAGAAAATACCAATAGGGGACCCTTACTAAAATTACCAATGGGGGACCCTTACTAAAAATACCAATGGGGGACCCTTACTATAAATACCAAGGGGGGACCCTTACTAAAAATACCAAGAGGGGACCCTTACTAAAAATACAAATGGGGGACCCTTACTAAAAATACCAAGAGGGGACCCTTACTAAAAATACCAAGGGGGGACCCTTACTATCAATACCAATAGGGGACCCTTACTAAAAATATCAATGGGGGACCCTTACTATAAAAACCAAGGGGGGACTCTTACTAAAAATACCAAGGGGGTACCCTTACTATAAATACCAATGGGGGACCCTTACTAAAAATACCAAGGGGGGACCCTTACTATAAATACGAATGGGGGATTCTTACTAAAAATACCAATGGGGGACCCTTACTAAAAATACCAAGGGGGGACCCTTACTAAAAATACCAAGGGGGGACCCTTACTAAAAATACCAATGGGGAACCTTACTAAAAATACCAAGGGGGGACCCTTACTATAAATACCAATACGGGACCCTTACTAAAAATAACAATGGGGGACGCTCACTAAAAATACCAAGGGGGGACCCTTACTATAAATACCAAGGGGGTACCTTTACTATAAATACCAATTGGGGACCCTTACTACAAATACCAAGAGGGGACCCTTACTAAAAATACCAAGGGGTTCCCTTACTATAAATACCAATGGGGGACCTTTACTAAAAATACCAAGGGGGGACCGTTACTAAAAATACCAAGGGGGGACCCTTACTAAAAATACCAAGGGGGTACTCTTACTAAAAATACCAAGGGGGGACCCTTACAAAAAATACCAAGGGGGGACCCTTACTAAAAATACCAAGGGGGGACCCTTACTAAAAATACCAAGGGGGTACTCTTACTAAAAATACCAAGGGGGGACCCTTACTAAAAATACCAAGGGGGGACCCTTTCTGTATATACCAATAGGGGACCCTTACTGAAAATACCAATGGGGGACCCTTACTATAAATACCAAGGGGGGACCCTTACTAAAAATACCAAGGGGGTACCCTTACTATAAATACCAATGGGGGACCCTTACTAAAAATACCAGGGGGGGACCCTTACTAAAAATACCAAGGGGGGACCCTTACTATAAATACGAATGGGGGACTCTTACTAAAAATACCAATGGGGGACTCTTACTAAAAATACCAAGGGGGGACCCTTACTAAAAATACCAAGGGGGGACCCTTACTAAAAATACCAATGGGGGACCCTTACTAAAAATACCAAGGGGGGACCCTTACAAAAAATACCAAGGGGGGACCCTTACTAAAAATACCAAGGGGGGACCCTTACTATAAATACCAAGGGGGGACCCTTACTATAAATACCAATAGGGGACCCTTACTAAAAATACCAATGGGGGACCCTTACTAAAAATACCAAGAGGGGACCCTTACTAAAAATACCAAGGGGGGACCCTTACTATAAATACCAAGGGGGGACCCTTACTAAAAATACCAATGGGGGATCTTTACTAAAAATACCAAGGGGGGACCCTTACTATAAATACCAATAGGGGACCCTTACTAAAAATACCAATGGGGGACCCTTATTAAAAACACCAAGGGGGGACCCTTACTATAAATACCAATAGGGGACCCTTACTAAAAATACCAAGGGGGGACCCTTACTAAAAATACCAATGGGGGACCCTTACTATAAATACCAATGGGGGGCCCTTACTAAAAATACCAAGGGGGGACCCTTACTAAAAATACCAAGGGGGGACCCTTACAAAAAATACCAATGGGGAACCCTTACTATAAATACCAAGGGGGGACCCTTACTAAAAAATACCAAGGGGGTACCCTTACTATAAATACCAATGGGGGACCCTTAGTAAAAATACCAAGAGGGGAACCTTACTAAAATTACCAAGGGGGGACCCTTACTATAAATACCAAAGGGGGACCCTTACTAAAAATACCAATAGGGGACCCTTACTAAAAATACCAAGGGGGGACCCTTACTAAAAATACCAAGGGGGGACCCTTACTAAAAATACCAATGGGGGACCCTTACTAAAAATACCAAGGGGGGACCCTTACTATAAATACCAATAGGGGACCCTTACTATAAATACCAATGGGGGACCCTTACTATAATTACCAATGGGGGACCCTTAGTATAAATACCAAGGGGGGACCCTTACTATAAATACCAAGGGGGGACCCTTACTAAAAATACCAAGAGGGGACCCTTACTAAAAATACAAATGGGGGACCCTTACTAAAAATACCAATGGGGGACCCTTACTAAAATTACCAAGAGGGGACCCTTACAAAAAATACCAATGGGGGACCCTTACTAAAAATACCAATAGGGGACCCTTACTAAAAATACCAATGGGGGACCCTTACTATAAATACCAATGGGGGACCCTTACTATAAATACCAAGGGGGGACCCTTACTAAAAATACCAAGAGGGGACCCTTACTAAAAATACAAATGGGGGACCCTTACTAATAATACCAAGAGGGGACCCTTACTAAAAATACCAAGGGGGGACCCTTACTATCAATACCAAAAGGGGACCCTTACTAAAAATACCAATGGGGGACCCTTACTAAAAAAACCAAGGGGGGACCCTTACTAAAAATACCAAGGGGGGACCCTTACTAAAAATACCAATGGGGGACCCTTACTAAAAATACCAAGAGGGGACCCTTACAGAAAATACCAATGGGGGACCCTTACTAAAAATACCAATAGGGGACCCTTACTAAAAATACCAATGGGGGACCCTTACTATAAATACCAATGGGGGACCCTTACTATAAATACCAAGGGGGGACCCTTACTAAAAATACCAAGAGGGGACCCTTACTAAAAATACAAATGGGGGACCCTTACTAAAAATACCAAGAGGGGACCCTTACTAAAAATACCAAGGGGGGACCCTTACTATCAATACCAAAAGGGGACCCTTACTAAAAATACCAATGGGGGACCCTTACTATAAAAACCAAGGGGGGACCCTTACTAAAAATACCAAAGGGGTTCCCTTACTATAAATACCAATGGGGGACCCTTACTTAAAATACCAAGGGGGGACCCTTACTAAAAATACCAAGGGGGGACCCTTACTATAAATACGAATGGGGGACCCTTACTAAAAATACCAATGGGGGACCCTTACTAAAAATACCAAGGGGGGACCCTTACTAAAAATACCAAGGGGGGACCCTTACTAAAAATACCAATGGGGGAACCTTACTAAAAATACCAAGGGGGGACCCTTACTATAAATACCAATACGGGACCCTTACTAAAAATACCAATGGGGGACCCTCACTAAAAATACCAAGGGGGGACCCTTACTATAAATACCAATAGGGGACCCTTACTAAAAATACCAAGGGGGTACCCTTACTATAAATACAATTGGGGACCCTTACTAAAAATACCAAGAGGGGACCCTTACTAAAAATACCAAGGGGGTACTCTTACTAAAAATAACAAGGGGGGACCCTTACTAAAAATACCAAGGGGGGACCCTTACTAAAAATACCAAGGGGGGACCCTTACTAAAAATACCAAGGGGGTACTCTTACTAAAAATACCAAGGGGGGACCCTTACTAAAAAAACCAAGGGGGGACCCTTACTGTAAATACCAAAAGGGGACCCTTACTAAAAATACCAATGGGGGACCCTTACTATAAATACCAAGGGGGGACCCTTACTAAAAATACCAAGGGGGTACCCTTACTATAAATACCAATGGGGGACCCTTACTAAAAATACCAAGAGGGGACCCTTACTAAAAATACCAAGGGGGGACCCTTACTATAAATACGAATGGGGGACCCTTACTAAAAATAGCAATAGGGGACTCTTACTAAAAATACCAAGGGGGGACCCTTACTAAAAATACCAAGGGGGGACCCTTACTAAAAATACCAATGGGGGACCCTCACTAAAAATACCAAGGGGGGACCCTTACTATAAATACCGATAGGGGACCCTTACTAAAAATACAAAGGGGGGACCCTTACTAAAAATACCAAGGGGGTACCCTTACTATAAATACCAATGGGGGACCCTTACTAAAAATACCAAGAAGGGACCCTTACTAAAAATACCAAGGGGGTTCCCTTACTATAAATACCAATGGGGGACCCGTACTAAAATTACCAAGGGGGGACCCTTACTAAAAATTCCAAGGGGGGACCCTTAATAAAAATACCAAGGGGGTACTCTTACTAAAAATACCAAGGGGGGACCCTTACAAAAAAATACCGAGGGGGGACCCTTACTAAAAATACCAATGGGGGACCCATACTAAAAATACAAAGGGGGTACTCTTACTAAAAATACCAAGGGGGGACCCTTACTAAAAATACCAAGGGGGGAACCTTACTATAAATACCAAGGGGGGATCCTCACTAAAAATACCAAGGGGGGACCCTTACTAAAAATACTAAGGGGGTACTCTTACTAAAAATACCAAGGGGGGACCCTTACTAAAAATACCAAAAGGTAGCCTTACTAAAAATAGCAAGGGGGGACACTTACTATAAATACCAAGGGGGGACCCTTACTAAAAATACCAAAGGGGGACCCTTACTAAAATTACCAAGGGGGTACCCTTACTATAAGTACCAATGGGGGACCCTTACTAAAATACCAAGAGGGGACCCTTACTAAAAATACCAAGGGGGTACCCTTACTATAAACACCAAGGGGGGACCCTTACTATAAATACCAATGGGGGACCCTTACTAAAAATACCAAGGGGGGACCCAAACTAAAAATACCAAGGGGGGACCCTTACTTTAAATACCAAGGGGGGACCCTTACTATCAATACCAATGGGGTAACCTTACTAAAAATAAGAAGCGGGGACCCTTACCAAAAATACCAAGGGGGTACTCTTACTAAAAATACCAAGGGGGGACCCTTACTAAAAATACCAAGGGGGGAGCCTTACTAAAAATAACAAGGGGGGACCCTTACTAAAAATACCAAGGGGGGACCCTTACTAAAAATACCAAGGGGGGACCCTTACTAAAAATACCAAGGGGGTACTCTTACTAAAAATACCAAGGGGGGACCCTTACTAAAAAAACCAAGGGGGGACCCTTACTGTAAATACCAAAAGGGGACCCTTACTAAAAATACCAATGGGGGACCCTTACTATAAATACCAAGGGGGGACCCTTACTAAAAATACCAAGGGGGTACCCTTACTATAAATACCAATGGGGGACCCTTACTAAAAATACCAAGAGGGGACCCTTACTAAAAATACCAAGGGGGGACCCTTACTATAAATACGAATGGGGGACCCTTACTAAAAATAGCAATAGGGGACTCTTACTAAAAATACCAAGGGGGGACCCTTACTAAAAATACCAAGGGGGGACCCTTACTAAAAATACCAATGGGGGACCCTTACTAAAAATACCAAGGGGGGACCCTTACTATAAATACCAATACGGGACCCTTACTAAAAATACCAATGGGGGACCCTCACTAAAAATACCAAGGGGGGACCCTTACTATAAATACCGATAGGGGACCCTTACTAAAAATACAAAGGGGGGACCCTTACTAAAAATACCAAGGGGGTACCCTTACTATAAATACCAATGGGGGACCCTTACTAAAAATACCAAGAAGGGACCCTTACTAAAAATACCAAGGGGGTTCCCTTACTATAAATACCAATGGGGGACCCGTACTAAAATTACCAAGGGGGGACCCTTACTAAAAATTCCAAGGGGGGACCCTTAATAAAAATACCAAGGGGGTACTCTTACTAAAAATACCAAGGGGGGACCCTTACAAAAAAATACCGAGGGGGGACCCTTACTAAAAATACCAATGGGGGACCCATACTAAAAATACAAAGGGGGTACTCTTACTAAAAATACCAAGGGGGGACCCTTACTAAAAATACCAAGGGGGGAACCTTACTATAAATACCAAGGGGGGATCCTCACTAAAAATACCAAGGGGGGACCCTTACTAAAAATACTAAGGGGGTACTCTTACTAAAAATACCAAGGGGGGACCCTTACTAAAAATACCAAAAGGTAGCCTTACTAAAAATAGCAAGGGGGGACACTTACTATAAATACCAAGGGGGGACCCTTACTAAAAATACCAAAGGGGGACCCTTACTAAAATTACCAAGGGGGTACCCTTACTATAAGTACCAATGGGGGACCCTTACTAAAATACCAAGAGGGGACCCTTACTAAAAATACCAAGGGGGTACCCTTACTATAAACACCAAGGGGGGACCCTTACTATAAATACCAATGGGGGACCCTTACTAAAAATACCAAGGGGGGACCCTTACTAAAAATACCAAGGGGGGACCCTTACTTTAAATACCAAGGGGGGACCCTTACTATCAATACCAATGGGGTAACCTTACTAAAAATAAGAAGCGGGGACCCTTACCAAAAATACCAAGGGGGTACTCTTACTAAAAATACCAAGGGGGGACCCTTACTAAAAATACCAAGGGGGGAGCCTTACTAAAAATAGCAAGGGGGGACACTTACTATAAATACGAAGGGGGGACCCTTACTAAAAATACCATGGGGGGACCCTTACTAAAAATACCAAGGGGGTACCCTTACTATAAATACCAATGGGGGACCCTTACTAAAAATATCAATGGGGGTACCCTTAATATAAATACCAATAGGGGACCCTTACTATAAATACCAATGGGGGACCCTTACTAAAAATACCAAGGGGGGACCCTTACTAAAAATACCAATGGGGGACCTTACTATAAATACCAAGAAGGGACCTTTACTAGAAATACCAATGGGGGACCCTTACTAAAAATACCAAGGGGGGACCCTTACTAAAAATACCAAGGGGGGACCCTTACTATAAATACCAATAGGGGACTTTTACTAAAAATACCAATGGGGGACCCTTACTAAAAATACCAAGGGGGTACCCTTACTATAAATACCAATGGGGGACCCTTACTAAAAATACCAATGGGGGACCCTTACTATAAATACCAAGGGGGGACCCTTACTAAAAATACCAAGAGAGGACCCTTACTAAAAATACCAATGGGGAACCATTACTAAAAATAGCAAGGGGGTACCCTTACTATAAATACCAATGGGGGACCCTTACTATAAATACCAATGGGGGACCCTTACTAAAAATACCAATGGGGGACCATTACTAAAAATACCAAGGGGGGACCCTTACTAAAAATACCAAAGGGGGACCCTTACTAAAAATACCTAGGGGGGACCCTTACTAAAAATACCAAGGGGGGACCCTTACTATAAATACCAAGGGGGGATCCTTACTAAAAATACCAAGGGGGGACCCTTACTAAAAATACCAAGGGGGTACTCTTACTAAAAATACCAAGGGGGGACCCTTACTAAAAATACCAAGGGGGGACCCTTACTAAAAATACCAAGGGGGGACCCTTACTAAAAATACCAAGGGGGGAACCTTACTAAAAATACCAAGGGGGGACCCTTACTAAAAATACCAAGGGGGGACCCTTACTAAAAATACCAAGGGGGGAACCTTACTATAAATACCAAGGGGGGATCCTTACTAAAAATACCAAGGGGGGACCCTTACTAAAAATATCAAGGGGGTACCCTTACTAAAAATACCAAGGGGGGACCCTTACTAAAAATACCAAGGGGTAGCCTTACTAAAAATAGCAAGGGGGGACACTTACCATAAATACCAAGGGGGGACCCTTACTAAAAATACCAATGGGGGACCCTTACTAAAAATACCAAGGGGGTACCCTTACTATAAATACCAATGGGGGACCCTTACTAAAATACCAAGAGGGGACCCTTACTAAAAATACCAAGGGGGTACCCTTACTATAAATACCAAGGGGGGACCCTTACTATAAATACCAATGGGGGACCCTTACTAAAAATACCAAGGGGGGACCCTTACTAAAAATACCAATGGGGGACCCTTACTTTAAATACCAAGGGGGGACCCTTACTGAAAAGACCAATGGGGTAACCTTACTAAAAATACGAAGGGGGGACCCTTACTAAAAATACCAAGGGGGTACTCTTACTAAAAATACAAAGGGGGGACCCTTACTAAAAATACCAAGGGGGGAGCCTTACTAAGAATAGAAAGGGGGGACACTTACTATAAATACCAAGGGGGGACCCTTACTAAAAATACCAAGGGGGGACCCTTACTAAAAATACCAAAGGGGTACCCTTACTATAAATACCAATGGGGGACCCTTACTAAAAATATCAATGGGGGTACCCTTACTATAAATACCAATGGGGGACCCTTACTATAAATACCAATGGGGGACCCTTACTAAAAATACCAAGGGGGGACCCTTACTAAAAATACCAATGGGGGACCTTACTATAAATACCAAGGGGGGACCCTTACTAAAAATACCAATGGGGGACCCTTACTAAAAATACCAAGGGGGGACCCTTACTAAAAATACCAAGGGAGGACCCTTACTATAAATACCAATAGGGGACTTTTACTAAAAATACCAATGGGGGACCCTTACTAAAAATACCAAGGGGGTACCCTTACTATAAATACCAATGGGGGACCCTTACTAAAAATACCAAGAGGGGACCCTTACAAAAAATACCAAGGGGGGACCCTTACTAAAAATACCAAGAGGGGACCCTTACTAAAAATACCAAGGGGGGACCCTTACTATAAATACCAATAGGGGACCCTTACTATAAATACCAAGGGGGGACCCTTACTAAAAATACCAAGAGGGGACCCTTACTAAAAATACCAATGGGGGACCCTTACTATAAATACCAATAGGGGATCCTTACTAAAAATACCAATGGGGGACCCTTACTATAAATACCAATAGGGGACCCTTACTATAAATACCAAGGGGGGACCCTTACTAAAAATACCAAGAGGGGACCCTTACTAAAAATACCAATGGGGAACCATTACTAAAAATAGCAAGGGGGTACCCTTACTATAAATACCAATGGGGGACCCTTACCATAAATGCCAATGGGGGACCCTTACTAAAAATACCAAAGGGGGGACCATTACTAAATATACCAAGGGGGGACCCTTACTAAAAATACCAAGGGGGGACCCATACTAAAAATACCAAGGGGGTACTCTTACTAAAAATACCAAGGGGGGACCCTTACTAAAAATACCAAGGGGGGACCCTTACTAAAAATACCAAGGGGGGACCCTTACTAAAAATACCAAGGGGGGAACCTTACTATAAATACCAAAGGGGGATCCTTACTAAAAATACCAAGGGGGGACCCTTACTAAAAATACCAAGGGGGTACTCTTACTAAAGATACCAAGGGGGGACCCTTACTAAAAATACCAAGGGGTAGCCTTACTAAAAATAGCAAGGGGGGACACTTACTATAAATACCAAGGGGGGACCATTACTAAAAATACCAATGGGGGACCCTTACTAAAAATACCAAGGGGGTACCCTTACTATAAATACCAATGGGGGACCCTTACTAAAATACCAAGAGGGGACCCTTACTAAAAATACCAAGGGGGTACCCTTACTATAAATACCAAGGGGGGACCCTTACTATAAATACCAATGGGGGACCCTTACTAAAAATACCAAGGGGGGAACCTTACTAAAAATACCAATGGGGGACCTTTACTTTAAATACCAAGGGGGGACCCTTACTAAAAATACCAATGGGGTAACCTTACTAAAAATACGAAGCGGGGACCCTTACTAAAAATACCAAGGGGGTACTCTTACTAAAAATACAAAGGGGGGACCCTTACTAAAAATACCAAGGGGGGAGCCTTACTAAAAATAGGAAGGGGGGATACTTACTATAAATACTAGGGGGGACCCTTACTAAAAATACCAAGGGGGGACCCTTACTAAAAATACCAAGGGGGTACCCTTACTATAAATACCAATGGGGGACCCTTACTAGAAATACCAAGGGGGGACCCTTACTAAAAATACCAATGGGGGACCTTACCATAAATACCAAGGGGGGACCTATACTAGAAATACCAATGGGGGACCCTTACTAAAAATACCAAGGGGGGACCCTTACTAAAAATACCAAGGGGGGACCCTTACTATAAATACCAATAGGGGACTTTTACTAAAAATACTAATGGGGGACCCTTCCTAAAAATACCAAGGGGGTACCCTTACTATAAATACCAATGGGGGACCCTTACTAAAAATACCAAGAGGGGACCCTTACAAAAAATACCAAGGGGGGACACTTACTAAAAATACCAAGAAGGGACCCTTACTAAAAATACCAAGGGGGGACCCTTACTATAAATACAAATAGGGGACCCTTACTATAAATACCAAAGGGGGACCCTTACTAAAAATACCAAGAGGGGACCCTTACTAAAGATACCAATGGGGGACCCTTACTATAAATACCAATAGGGGACCCTTACTAAAAATACCAATGGGGGACCCTTACTATAAATACCAATGGGGGACCCTTACTATAAATACCAAGGAGGGACCCTTACTAAAAATACCAAGAGGGGACCCTTACTAAAAATACCAAGAGGGGACCCTTACTAAAAATACCAATGGGGGACCCTTACTATAAATACCAATAGGGGATCCTTACTAAAAATACCAATGGGGGACCCTTACTATAAATACCAATAGGGGACCCTTACTAAAAATACCAAGGGGGGACCCTTACTAAAAATACCAAGAGGGGACCCTTACTAAAAATACCAATGGGGAACCATTACTAAAAATAGCAAGGGGGTACCCTTACTATAAATACCAATGGGGGACCCTTACCATAAATACCAATGGGGGACCCTTACTAAAAATACCAAGGGGGGACCATTACTAAATATACCAAGGGGGGACCCTTACTAAAAATACCAAGGGGGGACCCATACTAAAAATACCAAGGGGGTACTCTTACTAAAAATACCAAGGGGGGACCCTTACTAAAAATACCAAGGGGGGACCCTTACTAAAAATACCAAGGGGGGACCCTTACTAAAAATACCAAGGGGGGAACCTTACTATAAATACCAAAGGGGGATCCTTACTAAAAATACCAAGGGGGGACCCTTACTAAAAATACCAAGGGGGTACTCTTACTAAAGATACCAAGGGGGGACCCTTACTAAAAAGACCAAGGGGTAGCCTTACTAAAAATAGCAAGGGGGGACACTTACTATAAATACCAAGGGGGGACCCTTACTAAAAATACCAATGGGGGACCCTTACTAAAAATACCAAGGGGGTACCCTTACTATAAATACCAATGGGGGACCCTTACTAAAATACCAAGAGGGGACCCTTACTAAAAATACCAAGGGGGTACCCTTACTATAAATACCAAGGGGGGACCCTTACTATAAATACCAATGGGGGACCCTTACTAAAAATACCAAGGGGGGACCTTAATAAAAAAAACCAATGGGGGACCCTTACTTTAAATACCAAGGGGGGACCCTTACTAAAAATACCAATGGGGTAACCTTACTAAAAATACGAAGCGGGGACCCTTACTAAAAATACCAAGGGGGTACTCTTACTAAAAATACAAAGGGGGGACCCTTACTAAAAATACCAAGGGGGGAGCCTTACTAAAAATAGCAAGGGGGGATACTTACTATAAATACTAGGGGGGACCCTTACTAAAAATACCAAGGGGGGACCCTTACTAAAAATACCAAGGGGGTACCCTTACTATAAATACCAATGGGGGACCCTTAATAAAAATATCAATGGGGGTACCCTTACTATAATTACCAATGGGGGACTCTTACTTGAAATACCAAGGGGGGACCCTTACTAAAAATACCAATGGGGGACCTTACCATAAATACCAAGGGGGGACCCTTACTAGAAATACCAATAGGGGAACCTTACTAAAAATACCAAGGGGGGACCCTTACTATAAATACCAATAGGGGACTTTTACTAAAAATACCAATGGGGGACCCTTACTAAAAATACCAAGGGGGTACCCTTACTATAAATACCAATGGGGGACCCTTACTAAAAATACCAAGAGGGGACCCTTACAAAAAATACCAAGGGGGGACCCTTACTAAAAATACCAAGAGGGGACCCTTACTAAAAATACCAAGGGGGGACCCTTACTATAAATACAAATAGGGGACCCTTACTATAAATACCAAAGGGGGACCCTTACTAAAAATACCAAGAAGGGACCCTTACTAAAAATACCAATGGGGGACCCTTACTATAAATACCAATAGGGGACCCTTACTAAAACTACCAAGAGGGGACCCTTACTAAAAATACCAAGGGGGGACCCTTATTAAAAATACCAATGGGGGGCCCTTACTAAAAATACGAATGGGGGACCCTTACTAAAAATACAAAGGGGGGACCCTTACTAAAAATACCAAGGAAGGGACCCTTACTAAAAACACCAAGGGGGGACCCTTACTATAAATACCAAGGGGAGACCCTTACTATAAATACCAATAGGGGACCCTTACTAAAAATACCAATGGGGGACCCTTACTAAAAATACCAAGAAGGGACCCTTACTAAAAATACCAAGGGGGGACCCTTACTATAAATACCAAGGGGGGACCCTTACTAAAAATACCAATGGGGGACCTTTACTAAAAATACAAAGGGGAGACCCTTACTATAAATACCAATAGGGGACCCTTACTAAAAATACCAAGGGGGGACCCTTACTATAAATACCAATAGGGGACCCTTACTAAAAATACCAATGGGGGACCCTTACTAAAAATACCAAGGGGGGACCCTTAATATAAATACCAATAGGGGACCCTTACTAAAAATACCAAGGGGGGACCCTTACTAAAAATACCAAGGGGGTACCCTTACTATAAATACCAATGGGGGACCCTTACTATAAATACCAATGGGGGACCCTTACTAAAAATACCAAGGGGGGACCCTTACTATAAATACCAATGGGGGACCCTTACTAAAAATACCAATGGGGGACCCTTACTAAAAATGCCAAGGGGGGACCCTTACAAAAAATACCAAGAGGGGACCCTTACTATAAATACCAATGGGGGACCCTTACTAAAAATCCCAAGGGGGGACCCTTACTAAAAATACCAAGGGGGGACCCTTACTAAATATACCAATGGGGGACCCTTACTAAAAATACCAAAGGAGGACCCTTACTATAAATACCAATAGGGGACCCTTACTAAAAATACCAATAGGGGACCCTTACTAAAAATACCAAGGGGGGAACCTTACTATAATTACCAATAGGGGACCCTTACTAAAAATACCAAGGGGGGACCCTTACTAAAAATACCAAGGGGGTACCCTTACTATAAATACCAATGGGGGACCCTGACTAAAAATACCAAGAGGGGACCCTTACTAAAAAAACCAAAAGGGTTCCCTTACTATAAATACCAATGGGGGACCCTTACTAAAAATACCAAGAGGGGACCCTTACTAAAAATACCAAGGGGGTTCCCTTACTATAAATACCAATGGGGGACCCTTACTAAAAATACCAAGGAGGGACTCTTACAAAAAGTACCAAGGGGGTACCCTTACAAAAAATACCAAGGGGGGACCCTTACTAAAAATACAAAGGGGGGACCCTTACTATAAATACCGAGGGGGATCCTTAGAAAAACTACCAAGGGGGGACCCTTACTATAAATACCAAGGGGGGACCCTTACTATAAATAGCAAGGAGGGACCCTTACTATAAATACCAAGGGGGGACCCTTACTAAAAATACCAATGGGGGACCCTTACTAAAAATACCAAGGGGGTTCCCTTACTATAAATACCAATGGGGGACCCTTACTAAAAATACCAAGAGGAGACCCTTACCAAAAATACCAAGAGGGGACCCTTACTAAAAATACCAAGGGGGTAACCTTACTAAAAGGGGGGACCCTTACAAAATAAATCCAAAGGGGGGACTCTTATGAAAAAAATCCAAAGGTGGGACCCTTACAAAATAAATCCAAAGGGGGGACCCTTACGAAATAAATCCAAAGGGGGGACTCTTACGAAATATAACCAAAGGGGGGAGCCTTACGAAATAAATCCAAATGGGGGACCCTTAAGAAATAAATCCAAAGGGGGGACCCTTACGAAAAAAATCCAAAGGGGGGACCCTTACGAAAAAAATCCAAAGGGGGGACCCTTACAAAAAAAATCCAAAGGGAGACCCTTAAAAAATGAATCCAAACGGGGGACCCTTATGAAAAAAATCCAAAGGGGGGACCCTTGCGAAAACAATTCAAAGGGGGGACCCTTACGAAATAAATCCAAAAGGGGGACCGTTACGAAATAAATCCAAAGGGGGGACCCTTACAAAATAAATCCAGAGGGGGGACCTTTACGAAATAAATCCAAAGGGGGGACCCTTACGAAATAAATCCAAAGGGGGGACCCTAATGAAGAAATCCAAAGGGGGGACCCTTACGAAATAAATCCAAAGGGGGGACTCTTACGAAATAAATCCAAACGGGGGACCCTTACGAAATAAATCCAAAGGGGGGACCCTTACGAAAAAAATCCAAAGGGGGGACCCTTACGAAATAAATCCAAAGGGGGGACCCTTATGAAAAAAATCCAAAGGGGGGACCCTTATGAAAAAAATTCAAAGGGGGGACCCTTACGAAATATTTCCAAAGGGGGGACCCTTATGAAATAAATCCAAAGTGGGGACACTTACCAAATATTTCCAAAGGGGGGACCCTTACAAAATAAATCCAAAGGGGGGACCCTTACGAAAAAATTTCAAAGGGGGGACTCTTACGAAATAAGTCCAAAGGGGGGACCCTTACGAAAAAAATGCAAAGGGGGGAACCCTTACGAAATAAATCCAAAGGGGGGACCCTTACGAAAAAAATCCAAAGGGGGGACTCTTACGAATTAAATCCAAAGGGGGGACCCTTATGAAAAAAATCCAAAGGGGGGACCCTTACGAAATAAATCCAAAGGGGGCCCCTTATGAAAAAAATCCAAAGGGGGGACCCTTACAAAATAAATCCAAAGGGGGGACCCTTACGAAATCAATCCAAAGGGGGGACCCTTACGAAAAAAATCCAAAGGGGGCACCCTTACGAAAAAAATTCAAAGGGGGGACCCTTACAAAAAAAAATCCAAAGGGGGGACACTTACGAAAAAAATCCAAAGGGGGGACCCTTACGAAAAAAATCCAAAGGGAGACCCTTACAAAATGAATCCAAAGGGGGGACCCTTATGAAAAAAATCCAAAGGGGGGACCCTTGCGAAAAAAATTCAAAGGGGGGACCCTTACTAAATAAATCCAAAGGGGGGACCGTTACGAAATAAATCCAAAGGGGGGACCCTTACAAAATAAATCCAAAGGGGGGACCCTTACGAAATAAATCGAAAGGGGGGACCCTTACGAAATAAATCCAAAGGGCGGACCCTAATGAAGAAATCCAAAGGGGGGACCCTTACGAAATAAATCCAAAGGGGGGACCCTTACGAAATAAATCCAAAAAGAGGACCCTTACGAAATAAATCCAAAGGGGGGACCCTTACGAAATAAATCCAAAGGGGGGACCCTAATGAAGAAATCCAAAGGGGGGACCCTTACGAAATAAATCCAAAGGGGGACCCTTACGAAATAAATCCAAAAAGAGGACCCTTAAGAAATAAATCCAAAGGGGGGACCCTTACGAAAAAAATTCAAAGGGGGGACCCTTACGAAAGAAATCCAAAGGGGGGACCCTTATGAAAAAAATCCAAAGGGGGGACCCTTATGAAAAAAATTCAAAGGGGGGACCCTTACGAAATATTTCCAAAGGGGGGACCCTTATGAAATAAAACCAAAGGGGGGACACTTACCAAATATTTCCAAAGTGGGGACCCTTACAAATAAATCCAAAGGGGGGACCCTTACGAAAAAAATCCAAAGGGGGGACCGTTACGAAATATATGCAAAGGGGGGACCCTTACGAAAAAAAATGCAAAGGGGGGGACCCTTACGAAATAAATCCAAAGGGGGGAAACTTACGAAATAAATCCAAAGGGGGGACCCTTATGAAAAAAATCAAAAGGGGGGACCCTTATGAAAAAAATTCAAAGGGGGGAACCTTACGAAAAAAATTCAAAAGGGGGACCCTTACGAAATAAATCCAAAGGGGGGACCCTTACGAAAAAAATCAAAAGGGGGGACCCTTACGAAAAAAATTAAAAGGGGGGACCCTTACGAAATAAATCCAAAGGGGGGACCTTTACGAAAAAAATCCAAAGGGGGGACTTTTACGAAATAAATCCAAAGGGGGGACCCTTTCGAAAAAAATCCAAAGATGGGACCCTTAAGAAAAAAAATTCAAAGGGGGGACCCTTACGAAATAAATCCAAAGGGGGGACCCTTACTAAATAAATCCAAAGGGGGGACCCTTACGAAATAAATCCAAAGGGGGGACCCTTACGAAATAAATCCAAAGGGGGGACCCTTACGAAATAAATCCAAAGGGGGGACTCTTACGAAAAAAATTAAAAGCGGGGAACCCTTACGAAATAAATCCAAAAAGGGGACCCTTACGAAATAAATCCAAAGGGGGGACTTTTACGAAATAAATCCAAAGGGGGGACCCTTACGAAAAAAATTCAAAGGGGGGACCCTTACCAAAAAAATCCAAAGGCGGGACCCTTACGAAATCAATCCAAAGGGGGGACCCTTACGAAATAAATCCAAAGGGGGGACCCTTACAAAATATATCCAAAGGGGGGACCCTTAAGAAATAAATCCAAAGGGGGGACCCTTACAAAATACATCCAAAGGGGGGACCCTTATGAAGAAATCCAAAGGAGGGACCCTTACGAAATAAATCCAAAGGGGGGACCCTTACGAAATAAATCCAAAGGGGGGACCCTTACGAAATAAATCCAAAAGGGGGACCCTTACGAAAAAAATACAAAGGGGGGACCCTTACGAAATAAATCCAAAGGGGGGACCCTTATGAAAAAAATCCAAAGGGGGACCCTTTTTCAAAAAAATCCAAAGGGGGGACCCTTACGAAATAAATCAGGAGGGGGGACCCTTACGAAATAAATCCAAAGGGGGGACCCTTACAAAATAAATCCAAAGGGGGGACCCTCACGAAAACAATCCAAAGGGGGGACCCTTACGAAATAAATCCAAAGGGGGGACCTTTACGAAAAAAATATAAAGGGGGGACCCTTACGAAATAAATCCAAAGGGGGGACTTTTACGAAATAAATCCAAAGGGGGGACCCTTACGAAATAAATCCAAAGGGGGGACCCTTACCAAAAAATCCGAAGGGGGGACCCTTACGAAATCAATCCAAAGGGGGGACCCTTACGAAATAAATCCAAAGGGGGGACCCTTACGAAATAAATCCAAAGGGGGGACCCTTACGAAATAAATCCAAAGGGGGGACCCTTACGAAATAAATCCAAAGGGGGGACTCTTACGAAAAAAATTAAAAGCGGGGAACCCTTACGAAATAAATCCAAAGGGGGGACCCTTACGAAATAAATCCAAAGGGGGGACTTTTACGAAATAAATCCAAAGGGGGGACCCTTACGAAAAAAATTCAAAGGGGGGACCCTTACCAAAAAAATCCAAAGGGGGGACCCTTACGAAATCAATCCAAAGGGGGGACCCTTACGAAATAAATCCAAAGGGGGGACCCTTACAAAATATATCCAAAGGGGGGACCCTTAAGAAATAAATCCAAAGGGGGGACCCTTACGAAATACATCCAAAGGGGGGACCCTTATGAAGAAATCCAAAGGAGGGACCCTTACGAAATAAATCCAAAGGGGGGACCCTTACGAAATAAATCCAAAGGGGGGACCCTTACGAAATAAATCCAAAAGGGGGACCCTTA
The DNA here is from genome assembly GCA_964036295.1 of Plumapathes pennacea. Taxonomy (NCBI): domain Eukaryota; kingdom Metazoa; phylum Cnidaria; class Anthozoa; order Antipatharia; family Myriopathidae; genus Plumapathes; species Plumapathes pennacea. Next base: position 2,491,133 of record OZ038468.1, read on the forward strand.
CGAAAAAAATACAAAGGGGGGACCCTTACGAAATAAATCCAAAGGGGGGACCCTTATGAAAAAAATCCAAAGGGGGACCCTTTTTAAAAAAAATCCAAAGGGGGGACCCTTACGAAATAAATCAGGAGGGGGGACCCTTACGAAATAAATCCAAAGGGGGGACCCTTACAAAATAAATCCAAAGGGGGGACCCTCACGAAAACAATCCAAAGGGGGGACCCTTACGAAATAAATCCAAAGGGGGGACCTTTACGAAAAAAATATAAAGGGGGGACCCTTACGAAATAAATCCAAAGGGGGGACTTTTACGAATTAAATCCAAAGGGGGGACCCTTACGAAATAAATCCAAAGGGGGGACCCTTACCAAAAAATCCGAAGGGGGGACCCTTACGAAATTAATCCAAAGGGGGGACCCTTACGAAATAAATCCAAAGGGGGGACCCTTACAAAATAAATCCAAAGGGGGGACCCTTACGAAATAAATGCAAAGGGGGGACCCTTATGAAAAATATCCAAAGGGGGGACCCTTATGAAAAATATCCAAAGGGGGGGACCCTTACGAAATAAATCCAAAGGGGGGACCCTTACAAAATAAATCCAAAGGGGGGACCCTTACGAAATAAATCCAAAGGGGGGACCCTTACGAAATAAATCCAAAGGGGGGACCCTTATGAAGAAATCCAAAGGGAGGACCCTTACGAAATAAATCCAAAGGGGGGACCCTTACGAAATAAATCCAAAGGGGGGACCCTTACAAAATAAATCCAAAGGGGGGACCCTTACGAAATCAATCCAAAGGGGGGACCCTTACGAAATAAATCGAAAGGTGGGACCCTTACAAAATAAATACAAAGGGGGGACCCTTACGAAATAAATGCAAAGGGGGGACCCTTATGAAAAAAATCCAAAAGGGGGACCCTAATGAAAAAAATCCAAAGGGGGGACCCTTACGAAATAAATCCAAAGGGGGGACCATTACAAAATAAATCCTAAGGGGGGACCCTTACAAGATAAATCCAAAGGGGGGACCCTTACGAAATAAATCCAAAGGGGGGACCCTTACGAAATAAATCCAAAGGGGGGACCCTTACGAAATAAATCCAAAGGGGGGACCCTTACGAAAAAAATCCAAAGGGAGACCCTTACAAAATGAATCCAAAGGAGGGACCCTTACGAAATAAATCCAAAGGGGGGACCGTTACGAAATAAATCCAAAGGGGAGACCCTTACAAAATAAATCCAAAGGGGGGACCCTTACGAAATAAATCCAAAGGGGGGACCCTTACGAAATAAATCCAAAGGGGGGACCCTAATGAAGAAATCCAAAGGGGGGACCCTTACGAAATAAATCCAAAGGGGGGACCCTTACGAAATAAATCCAAAGGGGGGACCCTTACGAAATAAATCCAAAGGGGGGACCCTTACGAAATAAATCCAAAGGGGGGACCCTTACGAAAAAAATACAAAGGGGGGACCCTTACGAAATAAATCCAAAGGGGGGACCCATATGAAAAAAATCCAAAGGGGGGACCCTTATGAAAAAAATTCAAAGGGGGGACCCTTACGAAATATTTCCAAAGGGGGGACCCTTATGAAATAAATCCAAAGGGGGGACACTTACCAAATATTTCCAAAGGGGGGACCCTTACAAAATAAATCCAAAGGGGGGACCCTTACGAAAAAAATCCAAAGGGGGGACCGTTACGAAATATATGCAAAGGGGGGACCCTTACGAAAAAAATGCAAAGGGGGGGACCCTTACGAAATAAATCCAAAGGGGGGAAACTTACGAAATAAATCCAAAGGGGGGACCCTTATGAAAAAAATCAAAAGGGGGGACCCTTATGAATAAAATTCAAAAGGGGGACCCTTACGAAAAAATTTCAAAGTGGGGACCCTTACGAAATAAATCCAAAGGGGGGACCCTTACGAAAAAAATCAAAAGGGGGGACCCTTACGAAAAAAATCCAAAGGGGGGACCCTTAGAAAAAAAATCCAAAGGGGGGACCCTTACGAAATAAATCCAAAGGGGGGACCCTTACAAAATAAATCCTAAAGGGGGACCCTTACGAAAGAAATCCAATGGGGGGACCCTTACGAAATAAATCCAAAGGGGGGACCCTTACGAAATAAATCCAAAGGGGGGACCCTTACGAAATAAATCCAAAGGGGGGACCCTTACGAAATAAATCCAAAGGGGGGACCCTTACGAAAAAAATTAAAAGGGAGGACCCTTACGAAATAAATCCAAAGGGGGGACCCTTACGAAATAAATCCAAAGGGGGGACTTTTACGAAATAAATCCAAAGGGGGGACCCTTACGAAAAAAATCCAAAGGGGGGACCCTTACCAAAAACATCCAAAGGGGGGACCCTCACGAAATAAATCCAAAGGGGGGACCCTTACGAAATAAATCCAAAGGGGGGACCCTTACGAAATCCAAAGGGGGGACCCTTACGAAATACATCCAAAGGGGGGACCCTTATGAAGAAATCCAAAGGGGGGACCCTTACGAAATAAATCCAAAGGGGGGACCCTTACGAAATATATCCAAAGGGGGACCCTTACGAAATAAATCCAAAGGGGGGACCCTTACAAAATAAATTCAAAGGGGGGACCCTTACGAAATCAATCCAAAGGGGGGACCCTTACGAAATAAATCCAAAAGGGGGACCCTTACGAAAAAAATACAAAGGGGGGACCCTTACAAAATAAATCCAAAGGGGGGACTTTTACGAAATAAATCCAAAGGGGGGACCCATACGAAAAAAATTGAAAGAGGGGACCCTTACCAAAAAAATCCAAAGGGGGGACCCTTACGAAATCAATCCAAAGGGGGGACCCTTATGAAATATATCCAAAGGGGGGACCTTTACAAAATAAATCCAAAGGGGGGACCCTTACGAAATAAATCCAAAGGGGGGACCCTTATGAAAAAAATCCAAAGGGGGGACCCTTATGAAAAAAATCCAAAGGGGGGACCCTTACGAAATAAATCCAAAGGGGGGACCCTTACAAAATAAATCCTAAGGGGGGACCCTTACGAAAGAAATCCAAAGGGGGGACCCTTACGAAATAAATCCAAAGGGGGGACCCTTATGAAGAAATCTAAAGGGGGGACCTTTACGAAAAAAATCCAAAGGGGGGACCCTTACGAAATAAATCCAAAGGGGGGACCCTTACAAAATAAATCCAAAGGGGGGACCCTTACGAAATAAATCCAAAGGGGGGACCCTTAAGAAATCAATCCAAAGGGGGGACCCTTACGAAATAAATCCAAAGCAGAGACCCTTACAAAATAAATCCAAAGGGGGGACCCTTACGAAATAAATCCAAAGGGGGGACCCTTATGAAAAAAATCCAAAGGGGGGACCCTTACCAAAAAAATCCAAAGGGGGACCCTCACGAAATCAATCCAAAGGGGGGACCCTTACGAAATAAATCCAAAGGGGGGACCCTTACGAAATCCAAAGGGGGGACCCTTACGAAATACATCCAAAGGGGGGACCCTTATGAAGAAATCCAAAGGGGGGACCCTTACGAAATAAATCCAAAGGGGGGACCCTTACGAAATAAATCCAAAGGGGGACCCTTACGAAATAAATCCAAATGGGGGACCCTTACGAAAAAAATACAAAGGGGGGACCCTTACGAAATAAATCCAAAGGGGGGACCCTTATGAAAAAAATCCAAAGGGGGGACCCTTTTTAAAAAAAATCCAAAGGGGGGACCCTTACGAAATAAATCCAAAGGGGGGACCCTTACGAAATAAATCCAAAGGGGGGACCCTTACGAAATAAATCCAAAGGGGGGACCCTTACGAAATCAATCCAAAGGGGGGACCCTTACGAAATAAATCCAAAGGGGGGACCCTTAGGAAAAAAATACAAAGGGGGGACCCTTACGAAATAAATCCAAAGGGGGGACTTTTACGAAAAAAATCCAAAGGGGGGACCCTTACGAAAAGAATTGAAAGGGGGGACCCTTTCCAAAAAAATCCAAAGGGGGGACCCTTACGAAATCAATCCAAAGGGGGGACCCTTACGAAATATATCCAAAGGGGGGACCCTTACAAAATAAAACCAAAGGGGGGACCCTTACGAAATAAATCCAAAGGGGGGACCCTTATGAAAAAAATCCAAAGGGGGGACCCTTATGAAAAAAATCCAAAGGGGGGACCCTTACGAAATAAATCCAAAGGGGGGACCCTTACAAAATAAATCCTAAGGGGGGACCCTTACGAAATAAATCCAAAGGGGGGACCCTTATGAAGAAATCCAAAGGGGGGACCCTTACGAAAAAAATCCAAAGGGGGGACCCTTACGAAATAAATCCAAAGGGGGGACCCTTACGAAAAAAATCAAAAGGGGGGACCCTTACGAAAAAAATCCAAAGGGGGGACCCTTAGAAAAAAAATCCAAAGGGGGGACCCTTACGAAATAAATCCAAAGGGGGGACCCTTACAAAATAAATCCTAAAGGGGGACCCTTACGAAAGAAATCCAATGGGGGGACCCTTACGAAATAAATCCAAAGGGGGGACCCTTACGAAATAAATCCAAAGGGGGGACCCTTACGAAATAAATCCAAAGGGGGGACCCTTACGAAATAAATCCAAAGGGGGGACCCTTACGAAAAAAATTAAAAGGGGGGACCCTTACGAAATAAATCCAAAGGGGGGACCCTTACGAAATAAATCCAAAGGGGGGACTTTTACGAAATAAATCCAAAGGGGGGACCCTTACGAAAAAAATCCAAAGGGGGGACCCTTACCAAAAACATCCAAAGGGGGGGGACCCTCACGAAATAAATCCAAAGGGGGGACCCTTACGAAATAAATCCAAAGGGGGGACCCTTACGAAATCCAAAGGGGGGACCCTTACGAAATACATCCAAAGGGGGGACCCTTATGAAGAAATCCAAAGGGGGGACCCTTACGAAATAAATCCAAAGGGGGGACCCTTACGAAATATATCCAAAGGGGGACCCTTACGAAATAAATCCAAAGGGGGGACCCTTACGAAAATAATACAAAGGGGGGACCCTTACGAAATAAATCCAAAGGGGGGACCCTTATGAAAAAAATCCAAAGGGGGGACCCTTATTAAAAAAAATCCAAAGGGGGGACCCTTACGAAATAAATCCAAAGGGGGGACCCTTACGAAATAAATCCAAAGGGGGGACCCTTACAAAATAAATTCAAAGGGGGGACCCTTACGAAATCAATCCAAAGGGGGGACCCTTACGAAATAAATCCAAAAGGGGGACCCTTACGAAAAAAATACAAAGGGGGGACCCTTACAAAATAAATCCAAAGGGGGGACTTTTACGAAATAAATCCAAAGGGGGGACCCATACGAAAAAAATTGAAAGAGGGGACCCTTACCAAAAAAATCCAAAGGGGGGACCCTTACGAAATCAATCCAAAGGGGGGACCCTTATGAAATATATCCAAAGGGGGGACCTTTACAAAATAAATCCAAAGGGGGGACCCTTACGAAATAAATCCAAAGGGGGGACCCTTATGAAAAAAATCCAAAGGGGGGACCCTTATGAAAAAAATCCAAAGGGGGGACCCTTACGAAATAAATCCAAAGGGGGGACCCTTACAAAATAAATCCTAAGGGGGGACCCTTACGAAATAAATCCAAAGGGGGGACCCTTACGAAATAAATCCAAAGGGGGGACCCTTATGAAGAAATCTAAAGGGGGGACCCTTACGAAAAAAATCCAAAGGGGGGACCCTTACGAAATAAATCCAAAGGGGGGACCCTTACAAAATAAATCCAAAGGGGGGACCCTTACGAAATAAATCCAAAGGGGGGACCCTTAAGAAATCAATCCAAAGGGGGGACCCTTACGAAATAAATCCAAAGCAGAGACCCTTACAAAATAAATCCAAAGGGGGGACCCTTACGAAATAAATCCAAAGGGGGGACCCTTATGAAAAAAATCCAAAGGGGGGACCCTTACCAAAAAAATCCAAAGGGGGGACCCTCACGAAATCAATCCAAAGGGGGGACCCTTACGAAATAAATCCAAAGGGGGGACCCTTACGAAATCCAAAGGGGGGACCCTTACGAAATACATCCAAAGGGGGGACCCTTATGAAGAAATCCAAAGGGGGGACCCTTACGAAATAAATCCAAAGGGGGGACCCTTACGAAATAAATCCAAAGGGGGACCCTTACGAAATAAATCCAAAGGGGGGACCCTTACGAAAAAAATACAAAGGGGGGACCCTTACGAAATCAATCCAAAGGGGGGACCCTTATGAAAAAAATCCAAAGGGGGGACCCTTACGAAATAAATCCAAAGGGGGGACCCTTACAAAATAAATCCTAAGGGGGGACCCTTACGAAATCAATCCAAAGGGGGGACCCTTATGAAGAAATCCAAAGGGGGGACCGTTACGAAAAAAATCCAAAGGGGGGACCCTTACGAAATAAATCCAAAGGGGGGACCCTTACGAAAAAAATCAAAAGGGGGGACCCTTACGAAAAAAATCCAAAGGGGGGACCCTTAGAAAAAAAATCCAAAGGGGGGACCCTTACGAAATAAATCCAAAGGGGGGACCCTTACAAAATAAATCCTAAAGGGGGACCCTTACGAAAGAAATCCAATGGGGGGACCCTTACGAAATAAATCCAAAGGGGGGACCCTTACGAAATAAATCCAAAGGGGGGACCCTTACGAAATAAATCCAAAGGGGGGACCCTTACGAAATAAATCCAAAGGGGGGACCCTTACGAAAAAAATTAAAAGGGGGGACCCTTACGAAATAAATCCAAAGGGGGGACCCTTACGAAATAAATCCAAAGGGGGGACTTTTACGAAATAAATCCAAAGGGGGGACCCTTACGAAAAAAATCCAAAGGGGGGACCCTTACCAAAAACATCCAAAGGGGGGACCCTCACGAAATAAATCCAAAGGGGGGACCCTTACGAAATAAATCCAAAGGGGGGACCCTTACGAAATCCAAAGGGGGGACCCTTACGAAATACATCCAAAGGGGGGACCCTTATGAAGAAATCCAAAGGGGGGACCCTTACGAAATAAATCCAAAGGGGGGACCCTTACGAAATATATCCAAAGGGGGACCCTTACGAAATAAATCCAAAGGGGGGACCCTTACGAAAATAATACAAAGGGGGGACCCTTACGAATTAAATCCAAAGGGGGGACCCTTATGAAAAAAATCCAAAGGGGGGACCCTTATTAAAAAAAATCCAAAGGGGGGACCCTTACGAAATAAATCCAAAGGGGGGACCATTACGAAATAAATCCAAAGGGGGGACCCTTACAAAATAAATTCAAAGGGGGGACCCTTACGAAATCAATCCAAAGGGGGGACCCTTACGAAATAAATCCAAAAGAGGGACCCTTACGAAAAAAATACAAAGGGGGGACCCTTACAAAATAAATCCAAAGGGGGGACTTTTACGAAATAAATCCAAAGGGGGGACCCATACGAAAAAAATTGAAAGAGGGGACCCTTACCAAAAAAATCCAAAGGGGGGACCCTTACGAAATCAATCCAAAGGGGGGACCCTTATGAAATATATCCAAAGGGGGGACCTTTACAAAATAAATCCAAAGGGGGGACCCTTACGAAATAAATCCAAAGGGGGGACCCTTATGAAAAAAATCCAAAGGGGGGACCCTTATGAAAAAAATCCAAAGGGGGGACCCTTACGAAATAAATCCAAAGGGGGGACCCTTACAAAATAAATCCTAAGGGGGGACCCTTACGAAATAAATCCAAAGGGGGGACCCTTACGAAATAAATCCAAAGGGGGGACCCTTATGAAGAAATCTAAAGGGGGGACCCTTACGAAAAAAATCCAAAGGGGGGACCCTTACGAAATAAATCCAAAGGGGGGACCCTTACAAAATAAATCCAAAGGGGGGACCCTTACGAAATAAATCCAAAGGGGGGACCCTTAAGAAATCAATCCAAAGGGGGGACCCTTACGAAATAAATCCAAAGCAGAGACCCTTACAAAATAAATCCAAAGGGGGGACCCTTACGAAATAAATCCAAAGGGGGGACCCTTATGAAAAAAATCCAAAGGGGGGACCCTTACCAAAAAAATCCAAAGGGGGGACCCTCACGAAATCAATCCAAAGGGGGGACCCTTACGAAATAAATCCAAAGGGGGGACCCTTACGAAATCCAAAGGGGGGACCCTTACGAAATACATCCAAAGGGGGGACCCTTATGAAGAAATCCAAAGGGGGGACCCTTACGAAATAAATCCAAAGGGGGGACCCTTACGAAATAAATCCAAAGGGGGACCCTTACGAAATAAATCCAAAGGGGGGACCCTTACGAAAAAAATACAAAGGGGGGACCCTTACGAAATAAATCCAAAGGGGGGACCCTTATGAAAAAAATCCAAAGGGGGGACCCTTTTTAAAAAAAATCCAAAGGGGGGACCCTTACGAAATAAATCCAAAGGGGGGACCCTTACGAAATAAATCCAAAGGGGGGACCCTTACGAAATAAATCCAAAGGGGGGACCCTTACGAAATCAATCCAAAGGGGGGACCCTTACGAAATAAATCCAAAGCAGGGACCCTTACAAAATAATTCCAAAGGGGGGACCCTTCCGAAATAAATCCAAAGCGGGGACCCTTATGAAAAATATCCAAAGGGGGGGACCCTTACGAAATAAATCCAAAGGGGGGACCCTTATGAGAAAAATCCAAAGGGGGGACCCTTATGAAAAAAATCCAAAGGGGGGACCCTTACGAAATAAATCCAAAGGGGGGACTCTTACAAAATAAATCCTAAGGGGGGACCCTTACGAAATAAATCCAAAGGGGGGACCCTTATGAAGAAATCCAAAGGGGGGACCCTTACGAAAAAAATCCAAAGGGGGGACCCTTACGAAATAAATCCAAAGGGGGGACCCTTACGAAATAAATCCAAAGGGGGGACCCTTACGAAATAAATCCAAAGGGGGGACCCTTACGAAATCAATCCAAAGGGGGGACCCTTACGAAATAAATCCAAAGCAGGGACCCTTACAAAATAAATCCAAAGGGGGGACCCTTCCGAAATAAATCCAAAGGGGGGACCCTTATGAAAAAAATCCAAAGGGGGGACCCTTACGAAATAAATCCAAAGGGGGGACCCTTACAAAATAAATCCTAAGGGGGGACCCTTACGAAATAAATCCAAAGGGGGGACCCTTACGAAATAAATCCAAAGGGGGGACCCTTATGAAGAAATCTAAAGGGAAGACCCTTACGAAAAAAATCCAAAGGGGGGACCCTTACGAAATAAATCCAAAGGGGGGACCCTTACGAAATAAATCCAAAGGGGGGACCCTTACGAAATAACTCCAAAAGGGGGACCCTTAAGAAATCAATCCAAAGGGGAGACCCTTAGGAAATAAATCCAAAGCAGGGACCCTTACAAAATAAATCCAAAGGGGGGACCCTTACGAAATAAATCCAAAGGGGGGACCCTTATGAAAAAAATCCAAAGGGGGGACCCTTACCAAAAAAATCCAAAGGGGGGACCCTCACGAAATCAATCCAAAGGGGGGACCCTTACGAAATAAATCCAAAGGGGGGACCCTTACGAAATCCAAAGGGGGGACCCTTACGAAATACATCCAAAGGGGGGACCCTTATGAAGAAATCCAAAGGGGGGACCCTTACGAAATAAATCCAAAGGGGGGACCCTTACGAAATAAATCCAAAGGGGGGACCCTTACGAAATAAATCCAAAGGGGGGACCCTTACGAAAAAAATACAAAGGGGGGACCCTTACGAAATAAATCCAAAGGGGGGACCCTTATGAAAAAAATCCAAGGGGGGGACCCTTTTTAAAAAAAATCCAAAGGGGGGACCCTTACGAAATAAATCCAAAGGGGGGACCCTTACGAAATAAATCCAAAGGGGGGACCCTTACAAAATAAATCCAAAGGGGGGACCCTTACGAAATCAATCCAAAGGGGGGACCCTTACGAAATAAATCCAAAGGGGGGACCCTTACGAAAAAAATACAAAGGGGGGACCCTTATGAAATAAATCCAAAGGGGGGACTTTTACGAAATAAATCCAAAGGGGGGACCCTTACGAAAAAAATTGAAAGGGGGGACCCTTACCAAAAAAATCCAAAGGGGGGACCCTTACGAAATCAATCCAAAGAGGGGACCCTTACGAAATAAATCCAAAGGGGGGACCCTTATGAAAAAAATCCAAAGGGGGGACCCTTATGAAAAAAATCCAAAGGGGGGACCCTTACGAAATCAATCCAAAGGGGGGACCCTTACAAAATAAATCCTAAGGGGGGACCCTTACGAAATAAATCCAAAGGGGGGACCCTTATGAAGAAATCCAAAGGGGGGACCCTTACGAAAAAAATCCAAAGGGGGGACCCTTACGAAATAAATCCAAAGGGGGGACCCTTACGAAATAAATCCAAAGGGGGGACCCTTACGAAATAAATCCAAAGGGGGGACCCTTACGAAATCAATCCAAAGGGGGGACCCTTACGAAATAAATCCAAAGCAGGGACCCTTACAAAATAATTCCAAAGGGGGGACCCTTCCGAAATAAATCCAAAGGGGGGACCCTTATGAAAAAAATCCAAAGGGGGGACCCTTATGAAAAAAATCCAAAGGGGGGACCCTTACGAAATAAATCCAAAGGGGGGACCCTTACAAAATAAATCCTAAAGGGGGACCCTTACAAGATAAATCCAAAGGGGGGACCCTTACGAAATAAATCCAAAGGGGGGACCCTTATGAAGAAATCCAAAGGGGGGACCCTTACGAAATAAATCCAAAGGGGGGACCCTTGCGAAATAAATCCAAAGGGGGGACCCTTACGAAATAAATCCAAAGGGGGGACCCTTACGAAAAAAATACAAAGGGGGACCCTTACGAAATAAATCCAAAGGGGGACCCTTATAAAAAAAATCCAAAGAGGGGACCCTTATGAAAAAAATCCAAAGGGGGGACCCTTACAAAATAAATCCAAAGGGGGGACCCTTACGAAATAAATCGAAAGGGGGGACCCTTAGAAAATAAATCCAAAGGGGGGACCCTTACGAAATCAATCCAAAGGGGGGACCCTTACAAAATAAATCCTAAGGGGGGACCCTTACGAAATAAATCCAAAGGGGGGACCCTTATGAAGAAATCCAAAGGGGGGACCCTTACGAAAAAAATCCAAAGGGGGGACCCTTACGAAATAAATCCAAAGGGGGGACCCTTACGAAATAAATCCAAAGGGGGGACCCTTACGAAATAAATCCAAAGGGGGGACCCTTACGAAATCAATCCAAAGGGGGGACCCTTACGAAATAAATCCAAAGCAGGGACCCTTACAAAATAAATCCAAAGGGGGGACCCTTCCGAAATAAATCCAAAGGGGGGACCCTTATGAAAAAAATCCAAAGGGGGGACCCTTACGAAATAAATCCAAAGGGGGGACCCTTACAAAATAAATCCTAAGGGGGGACCCTTACGAAATAAATCCAAAGGGGGGACCCTTACGAAATAAATCCAAAGGGGGGACCCTTATGAAGAAATCTAAAGGGAAGACCCTTACGAAAAAAATCCAAAGGGGGGACCCTTACGAAATAAATCCAAAGGGGGGACCCTTACGAAATAAATCCAAAGGGGGGACCCTTACGAAATAACTCCAAAAGGGGGACCCTTAAGAAATCAATCCAAAGGGGAGACCCTTAGGAAATAAATCCAAAGCAGGGACCCTTACAAAATAAATCCAAAGGGGGGACCCTTACGAAATAAATCCAAAGGGGGGACCCTTATGAAAAAAATCCAAAGGGGGAACCCTTACCAAAAAAATCCAAAGGGGGGACCCTCACGAAATCAATCCAAAGGGGGGACCCTTACGAAATATATCCAAAGGGGGGACCCTTACGAAATCCAAAGGGGGGACCCTTACGAAATACATCCAAAGGGGGGACCCTTATGAAGAAATCCAAAGGGGGGACCCTTACGAAATAAATCCAAAGGGGGGACCCTTACGAAATAAATCCAAAGGGGGGACCCTTACGAAATAAATCCAAAGGGGGGACCCTTACGAAAAAAATACAAAGGGGGGACCCTTACGAAATAAATCCAAAGGGGGGACCCTTATGAAAAAAATCCAAGGGGGGGACCCTTTTTAAAAAAAATCCAAAGGGGGGACCCTTACGAAATAAATCCAAAGGGGGGACCCTTACGAAATAAATCCAAAGGGGGGACCCTTACAAAATAAATCCAAAGGGGGGACCCTTACGAAATCAATCCAAAGGGGGGACCCTTACGAAATAAATCCAAAGGGGGGACCCTTACGAAAAAAATACAAAGGGGGGACCCTTACGAAATAAATCCAAAGGGGGGACTTTTACGAAATAAATCCAAAGGGGGGACCCTTACGAAAAAAATTGAAAGGGGGGACCCTTACCAAAAAAATCCAAAGGGGGGACCCTTACGAAATCAATCCAAAGGGGGGACCCTTACGAAATAAATCCAAAGGGGGGACCCTTATGAAAAAAATCCAAAGGGGGGACCCTTATGAGAAAAATCCAAAGGGGGGACCCTTACGAAATCAATCCAAAGGGGGGACCCTTACAAAATAAATCCTAAGGGGGGACCCTTACGAAATAAATCCAAAGGGGGGACCCTTATGAAGAAATCCAAAGGGGGGACCCTTACGAAAAAAATCCAAAGGGGGGACCCTTACGAAATAAATCCAAAGGGGGGACCCTTACGAAATAAATCCAAAGGGGGGACCCTTACGAAATAAATCCAAAGGGGGGACCCTTACGAAATCAATCCAAAGGGGGGACCCTTACGAAATAAATCCAAAGCAGGGACCCTTACAAAATAATTCCAAAGGGGGGACCCTTCCGAAATAAATCCAAAGGGGGGACCCTTATGAAAAAAATCCAAAGGGGGGACCCTTATGAAAAAAATCCAAAGGGGGGACCCTTACGAAATAAATCCAAAGGGGGGACCCTTACAAAATAAATCCTAAAGGGGGACCCTTACAAGATAAATCCAAAGGGGGGACCCTTACGAAATAAATCCAAAGGGGGGACCCTTATGAAGAAATCCAAAGGGGGGACCCTTACGAAATAAATCCAAAGGGGGGACCCTTGCGAAATAAATCCAAAGGGGGGACCCTTACGAAATAAATCCAAAGGGGGGACCCTTACGAAAAAAATACAAAGGGGGACCCTTACGAAATAAATCCAAAGGGGGACCCTTATAAAAAAAATCCAAAGAGGGGACCCTTATGAAAAAAATCCAAAGGGGGGACCCTTACAAAATAAATCCAAAGGGGGGACCCTTACGAAATAAATCGAAAGGGGGGACCTTTAGAAAATAAATCCAAAGGGGGGACCCTTACGAAATCAATCCAAAAGGGGGACCCTTACGAAATAGATCGAAAGGGGGGACCCTTACGAAATAAATCCAAAGGGGGGACCCTTATGAAGAAATCCAAAGGGGGGACCCATACGACATAAATCCAAAGGGGGGACCCTTACGAAATAAATCCAAAGGGGGGACCCTTAGGAAAAAAATACAAAGGGGAGACCCTTACGAAAAAAAACCAAAGGGGGGACCCTTATGAAAAAAATCCAAAGGGGGGACTCTTACAAAATAAATCCAAAGGGGGGACCCTTACGAAATCAATCCAAAGGGGGGACCCTTACGAAATAAATCCAAAGGGGGGACCCTTACGAAAAAAATCCAAAGGGGGGACCCTTACGAAATAAATCCAAAGGGGGGACCCTTACGAAATAAATCCAAAGGGGGGACCCTTACAAAATAAATTCAAAGGGGGGACCCTTACGAAATCAATCCAAAGGGGGGACCCTTACGAAATAAATCCAAAGGGGGGACCCTTTCGAAAAAATTACAAAGGGGGGACCCTTACGAAATAAATCCAAAGGGGGGACTTTTACGAAATAAATCCAAAGGGGGGACCCTTACGAAAAAAATTGAAAGGGGGGACCCTTACCAAAAAAATCAAAAGGGGGGACCCTTACGAAATCAATCCAAAGGGGGGACCCTTACGAAATATATCCAAAGGGGGGACCCTTACAAAATAAATCCAAAGGGGGGACCCTTACGAAATAAATCCAAAGGGGGGACCCTTATGAAAAAAATCCAAAGGGGGGACCCTTATGAAAAAAATCCAAAGGGGGGACCCTTACGAAATAAATCCAAAGGGGGGACCCTTACGAAATAAATCCAAAGGGGGGACCCTTACAAAATAAATTCAAAGGGGGGACCCTTACGAAATCAATCCAAAGGGGGGACCCTTACGAAATAAATCCAAAGGGGGGACCCTTTCGAAAAAAATACAAAGGGGGGACCCTTACGAAATAAATCCAAAGGGGGGACTTTTACGAAATAAATCCAAAGGGGGGACCCTTACGAAAAAAATTGAAAGGGGGGACCCTTACCAAAAAAATCAAAAGGGGGGACCCTTACGAAATCAATCCAAAGGGGGGACCCTTACGAAATATATCCAAAGGGGGGACCCTTACAAAATAAATCCAAAGGGGGGACCCTTACGAAATAAATCCAAAGGGGGGACCCTTATGAAAAAAATCCAAAGGGGGGACCCTTATGAAAAAAATCCAAAGCGGGGACCCTTACGAAATAAATCCAAAGGGGGGACCCTTACAAAATAAATCCTAAGGGGGGACCCTTACGAAATAAATCGAAAGGGGGGACCCTTACGAAAGAAATCCAAAGGGGGGACCCTTATGAAGAAATCTAAAGGGAAGACCCTTACGAAAAAAATCCAAAGGGGGGACCCTTACGAAATAAATCCAAAGGGGGGACCCTTACGAAATAAATCCAAAGGGGGGACCCTTACGAAATAAATCCAAAGGGGGGACCCTTAAGAAATAAATCCAAAGGGGAGACCCTTACGAAATAAATCCAAAGCAGGGACCCTTACAAAATAAATCCAAAGGGGGGACCCTTACGAAATAAATCCAAACGGGGGACCCTTATGAAAAAAATCCAAAGGGGGGACCCTTACCAAAAAAATCCAAAGGGGGGACCCTCACGAAATCAATCCAAAGGGGGGACCCTTACGAAATAAATCCAAAGGGGGGACCCTTACGAAATCCAAAGGGGGGACCCTTACAAAATACATCCAAAGGGGGGACCCTTATGAAGAAATCCAAAAGGGGGACCCTTACGAAATAAATCCAAAGGGGGGACCCTTACGAAATAAATCCAAAGGGGGGACCCTTACGAAATAAATCCAAAGGGGGGACCTTTACGAAAAAAATACAAAGGGGGGACCCTTACGAAATAAATCCAAAGGGGGGACACTTATGAAAAAAATCCAAAGGGGGGACCCTTTTTAAAAAAAATCCAAAGGGGGGACCCTTACGAAATAAATCCAAAGGGGGGACCCTTACGAAATAAATCCAAAGGGGGGACCCTTACAAAATAAATCCAAAGGGGGGACCCTTAGGAAATCAATCCAAAGGGGGGACCCTTACGAAATAAATCCAAAGGGGGGACCTTTACGAAAAAAATACAAAGGGGGGACCCTTACGAAATAAATCCAAAGAGGGGACTTTTACGAAATAAATCCAAAGGGGGGACCCTTACGAAAAAAATTGAAAGGGGGGACCCTTACCAAAAAAATCCAAAGGGGGGACCCTTACGAAATCAATCCAAAGGGGGGACCCTTACGAAATATATCCAAAGGGGGGACCCTTACAAAATAAATCCAAAGGGGGGACCCTTACGAAATAAATCCAAAGGGGGGACCCTTATGAAAAAAATCCAAAGGGGGGACCCTTACGAAATAAATCCAAAGGGGGGACCCTTACAAAATAAATCCTAAGGGGGGACCCTTACGAAATAAATCCAAAGGGGGGACCCTTATGAAGAAATCCAAAGGGGGGACCCTTACGAAAAAAATCCAAAGGGGGGACCCTTACGAAATAAATCCAAAGGGGGGACCCTTACGAAATAAATCCAAAGGGGGGACCCTTACGAAATAAATCCAAAGGGGGGACCCTTACGAAATCAATCCAAAGGGGGGACCCTTACGAAATAAATCCAAAGCAGGGATCCTTACAAAATAAATCCAAAAGGGGGACCCTTCCGAAATAAATCCAAAGGGGGGACCCTTATGAAAAAAATCCAAAGGGGGGACCCTTACGAAATAAATCCAAAGGGGGGACCCTTACAAAATAAATCCTAAGGGGGGACCCTTACGAAATAAATCCAAAGGGGGGACCCTTACGAAATAAATCCAAAGGGGGGACCCTTATGAAGAAATCTAAAGGGAAGACCCTTACGAAAAAAATCCAAAGGGGGGACCCTTACGAAATAAATCCAAAGGGGGGACCCTTACGAAATAAATCTAAATGGGGGACCCTTACGAAATAACTCCAAAAGGGGGACCCTTAAGAAATCAATCCAAAGGGGAGACCCTTAGGAAATAAATCCAAAGCAGGGACCCTTACAAAATAAATCCAAAGGGGGGACCCTTACGAAATAAATCCAAAGGGGGGACCCTTATGAAAAAAATCCAAAGGGGGGACCCTTACCAAAAAAATCCAAAGGGGGGACCCTCACGAAATCAATCCAAAGGGGGGACCCTTACGAAATAAATCCAAAGGGGGGACCCTTACGAAATCCAAAGGGGGGACCCTTACGAAATACATCCAAAGGGGGGACCCTTATGAAGAAATCCAAAGGGGGGACCCTTACGAAATAAATCCAAAGGGGGGACCCTTACGAAATAAATCCAAAGGGGGGACCCTTACGAAATAAATCCAAAGGGGGGACCCTTACGAAAAAAATACAAAGGGGGGACCCTTACGAAATAAATCCAAAGGGGGGACCCTTATGAAAAAAATCCAAGGGGGGGACCCTTTTTAAAAAAAATCCAAAGGGGGGACCCTTACGAAATAAATCCAAAGGGGGGACCCTTACGAAATAAATCCAAAGGGGGGACCCTTACAAAATAAATCCAAAGGGGGGACCCTTACGAAATCAATCCAAAGGGGGGACCCTTACGAAATAAATCCAAAGGGGGGACCCTTACGAAAAAAAAAACAAAGGGGGGACCCTTACGAAATAAATCCAAAGGGGGGACTTTTACGAAATAAATCCAAAGGGGGGACCCTTACGAAAAAAATTGAAAGGGGGGACCCTTACCAAAAAAATCCAAAGGGGGGACCCTTACGAAATCAATCCAAAGGGGGGACCCTTACGAAATAAATCCAAAGGGGGGACCCTTATGAAAAAAATCCAAAGGGGGGACCCTTATGAAAAAAATCCAAAGGGGGGACCCTTACGAAATAAATCCAAAGGGGGGACCCTTACAAAATAAATCCTAAGGGGGGACCCTTACGAAATAAATCCAAAGGGGGGACCCTTATGAAGAAATCCAAAGGGGGGACCCTTACGAAAAAAATCCAAAGGGGGGACCCTTACGAAATAAATCCAAAAAGGGGACCCTTACGAAATAAATCCAAAGGGGGGACCCTTACGAAATAAATCCAAAGGGGGGACCCTTACGAAATCAATCCAAAGGGGGGACCCTTACGAAATAAATCCAAAGCAGGGACCCTTACAAAATAATTCCAAAGGGGGGACCCTTCCGAAATAAATCCAAAGGGGGGACCCTTATGAAAAAAATCCAAAGGGGGGACCCTTATGAAAAAAATCCAAAGGGGGGACCCTTACGAAATAAATCCAAAGGGGGGACCCTTACAAAATAAATCCTAAGGGGGGACCCTTACAAGATAAATCCAAAGGGGGGACCCTTACGAAATAAATCCAAAGGGGGGACCCTTATGAAGAAATCCAAAGGGGGGACCCTTACGAAATAAATCCAAAGGGGGGACCCTTACGAAATAAATCCAAAGGGGGGACCCTTACGAAATAAATCCAAAGGGGGGACCCTTACGAAAAAAATACAAAGGGGGACCCTTACGAAATAAATCCAAAGGGGAACCCTTATAAAAAAAATCCAAAGAGGGGACCCTTATGAAAAAAATCCAAAGGGGGGACCCTTACAAAATAAATCCAAAGGGGGGACCCTTACGAAATAAATCGAAAGGGGGGACCCTTAGAAAATAAATCCAAAGGGGGGACCCTTACGAAATCAATCCAAAGGGGGGACCCTTACGAAATCAATCCAAAGGGGGGACCCTTACGAAATAAATCCAAAGGGGGGACCCTTACAAAATAAATCCAAAGGGGGGACCCTTACGAAATAGATCGAAAGGGGGGACCCTTACGAAATAAATCCAAAGGGGGGACCCTTATGAAGAAATCGAAAGGGGGGACCCATACGACATAAATCCAAAGGGGGGACCCTTACGAAATAAATCCAAAGGGGGGACCCTTAGGAAAAAAATACAAAGGGGGGACCCTTACGAAAAAAATCCAAAGGGGGGACCCTTATGAAAAAAATCCAAAGGGGGGACTCTTACAAAATAAATCCAAAGGGGGGACCCTTACGAAATCAATCCAAAGGGGGGACCCTTACGAAATAAATCCAAAGGGGGGACCCTTACGAAAAAAATCCAAAGGGGGGACCCTTACAAAATAAATCCAAAGGGGGGACTTTTACGAAATAAATCCAAAGGGGGGACCCTTACCAAAAAAATCCAAAGGGGGGACCCTTACCAAAAAAATCCAAAGGGGGGACCCTTACGAAATCAATCCAAAGGGGGGACCCTTACGAAATAAATCCAAAGGGGGGACCCTTACAAAATAAATCCAAAGGAGGGACCATTACGAAAAAAATCCAAAGGGGGGACCCTTATGAAAAAAATTCAAAGGGGGGACTCTTATGAAAAAAATCCAAAGGGGGGACCCTTACGAAATAAATCCAAAGGGGGGACCCTTACAAAATAAATCCTAAGGGGGGACCCTTACGAAATAAATCCAAAGGGGGGACCCTTACGAAATAAATCCAGAGGGGGGACCCTTATGAAGAAATCCAAAGGGGGGACCCTTACGAAATAAATCCAAAGGGGGGACCCTTACGAAATACATCCAAAGGGGTGACCCTTACGAAATAAATCCAAAGGGGGGACCCATACGAAATAAATCCAAAGGGGGGACCCTTACGAAATAAATCCAAAGGGGGGACCTTTACGAAATACATCCAAAGGGGGGACCCTTATGAAGAAATCCAAAGGGGGGACCCTTACGAAATAAATCTAAAGGGGGGACCCTTACGAAATACATCCAAAGGGGTGACCCTTACGAAATAAATCCAAAGGGGGGACCCTTACGAAATAAATCCAAAGGGGGGACCCTTACAAAATAAATCCAAAGGGGGGACCCTTACAAAATACATCCAAAGGGGGGACCCTTATGAATAAATCCAAAGGGGGGACCCTTACAAAATAAATCCAAAGGGGGGACCCTTACGAAATAAATTCAAAGGGGGGACCCTTACGAAAAAAATCCAAAGGGGGGACCCTTACCAAAAAAATCCAAAGGGGGGACCCTTACGAAATCAATCCAAAGGGGGGACCATTACGAAATAAATCTAAAGGGCGGACCCTTACAAAATAAATCCAAAGGAGGGACCCTTACGAAATAAATCCAAAGGGGGGACCCTTACGAAATACATCCAAAGGGGGGACCCTTATGAAGAAATCCAAAGGGGGGACCCTTACGAAATAAATCCAAAGGGGGGACCCTTACGAAATAAATCCAAAGGGGGGACCCTTACGAAAAAAATATAAAGGGGGGACCCTAACGAAATAAATCCAAAGGGGGGACCCTTATGAAAAAAATCCAAAGGGGGGACCCTTATTAAAAAAAAAAATCCAAAGGGGGGACCCTTACGAAATAAATCCAAAGGGGGGACCCTTACAAAATAAATGCAAAGGGGGGACCCTTACAAAATAAATGCAAAGGGGGGACCCTTACGAAATCAATCCAAAGGGGGGACCCTTACGAAATAAATCCAAAAGGGGGACCCTTACAAAATAAATGCAAAGGGGGGACCCTTACGAAATCAATCCAAAGGGGGGACCCTTACGAAATAAATCCAAAAGGGGGACCCTTACGAAAAAAATCCAAAGGGTGGACCCTTACGAAATAAATCCAAAGGGGGGACTTTTACGAAATAAATCCAAAGGGGGGACCCTTACGAAAAAAATTGAAAGGGGGGACCCTTACCAAAAAAATCCAAATGGGGGGACCCTGACGAAATCAATCCAAAGGGGGGACCCTTACGAAATATATCCAAAGGGGGGACCCTTACAAAATAAATCCAAAGGGGGACCCTTACGAAATAAACCCAAAGGGGGGACCTTTATGAAAAAAATCCAAAGGGGGACCCTTATGAAAAAAATCCAAAGGGGGGACCCTTACGAATTAAATCCAAAGGGGGTACCCTTACAAAATAAATCCTAAGGGGGGACCCTTACGAAATCAATCCAAAGGGGGGACCCTTACGAAATAAATCCAAAGGGGGGACCCTTATGAAGAAATCCAAAGTGGGGACCCTTACGAAATAAACCCAAAGGGGGGACCCTTACGAAATAAATCCAAAGGGGGGACCCTTACGAAATAAATCCAAAGGGGGGACCCTTACGAAATAAATCCAAAGGGGGGACTCTTACGAAATCAATCCAAAGGGGGGACCCTTTCGAAATAAATCCAAATGGGGGACCCTTACAAAAAAAATCCAAAGGGGGGACCCTTACGAAATAAATCGAAAGGGGGGACCCTTATGAAAAAAATCCAAAGGGGGGACCCTTATGAAAAAAATCCAAAGGGGGGACCCTTACGAAATAAATACAAAGGGGGGACCCTGACAAAATAAATCGTAAGGGGGGACCCTTACAAGATAAATCCAAAGGGGGGACCCTTACGAAATAAATCCAAAGGGGGGACCCTTATGAAGAAATCCAAAGGGGGGACCCTTACGAAATAAATCCAAAGGGGGGACCCTTACGAAATAAATCCAAAGGGGGGACCCTTACGAAATAAATCCAAAGGGGGGACCCTTACGAAATAAATCCAAAGGGGGGACCCTTACGAAATCAATCCAAAGGGGTGACTTTTACGAAAAAAATTAAAAGGGGGGACCCTTACGAAATAAATCAAAAGGGGGGACCCTTACAAATAAATCCAAAGGGGGGACTTTTACGAAATAAATCCAAAGGGGGGACCCTTACGAAAAAAATACAAAGGGGGACCCTTACGAAATAAATCCAAAGGGGGACCCTTATAAAAAAAATCCAAAGAGGGGACCCTTATGAAAAAAATCCAAAGGGGGGACCCTTACAAAATAAATCCAAAGGGGGGACCCTTACGAAATAAATCCAAAGGGGGGACCCTTACAAAATAAATCCAAAGAGGGGACCTTTACGAAATCAATCCAAAGGGGGGACCCTTACGAAATCAATCCAAAGGGGGACCCTTACGAAATAAATCCAAAGGGGGGACCCTTACAAAATAAATCCAAAGGGGGGACCCTTACAAAATAGATCCAAAAGGGGGACCCTTACGAAATAAATCCAAAGGGGGGACCCTTATGAAGAAATCCAAAGGGGGGACCCTTACGACATAAATCCAAAGGGGGGACCCTTACGAAATAAATCCAAAGGGGGGACCCTTACGAAAAAAATCCAAAGGGGGGACCCTTACGAAATAAATCCAAAGGGGGGACCCGTATGAAAAAAATCCAAAGGGGGGACCCTTAAAAAATAAATCCATAGGGGGGACCAATTCGAAATCAATCCAAAGGGGGGACCCTTACGAAATAAATCCAAAGGGGGGACCCTTACGAAAAAAATACAAAGGGGGGACCCTTACGAAATAAATCGTAAGGGGGGACTTTTACGAAATAAATCCAAAGGGGGGACCCTTACGAAAAAAATCCAAAGGGGGGACCCTTACCAAAAAAATCCAAAGGGGGGACCCTTACGAAATCAATCCAAAGGGGGGACCCTTACGATATAAATCCAAAGGGGGGACCCTTACAAAAAAAATCCAAAGGGGGGACAATTACGAAATAAATCCAAAGGGGGGACCCTTATGAAAAAAATCCAAAGGGGGGACTCTTATGAAAAAAATCCAAAGGGGGGACCCTTACGAAATAAATCCAAAGGGGGGACCCTTACAAAATAAATCCTAAGGGGGGACCCTTACGAAATATATCCAAAGGGGGGACCCTTACGAAATAAATCCAAAGGGGGGACCCTTATGAAGAAATCCAAAGGGGGGACCTTTACGAAATAAATCCAAAGGGGGGACCCTTACGAAATACATCCAAAGGGGTGACCCTTACGAAATAAATCCAAAGGGGGGACCCTTATGAAATAAATCCAAAGGGGGGACCCTTACAAAATAAATCCAAAGGGGGGACCTTTACGAAATACATCCAAAGGGGGACCCTTATGAAGAAATCCAAAGGGGGGACCCTTACGAAAAAAATCCAAAGGGGGGACCCTTACGAAATACATCCAAAGGGGTGACCCTTACGAAATAAATCCAATGGGGGGACCCTTACGAAATAAATCCAAAGGGGGGACCCTTACAAAATAAATCCAAAGGGGGGACCCTTACGAAATACATCCAAAGGGGGGACCCTTATGAAAAAATCCAAATGGGGGACCCTTACGAAATAAATCCAAAGGGGGGACCCTTACGAAATAAATCCAAAGGGGGGACCCTTTCGAAATAAATCCAAAGGGGGGACCCTTACGAAATAAATCCAAAAGGGGGACCCTTACGAAAAAAATACAAAGGGGGGACCCTTACGAAGTAAATCCAAAGAGGGGACTTTTACGAAATAAATCCAAAGGGGGGACCCTTACGAAAAAAATTGAAAGGGGGGACCCTTACCAAAAAAATCCAAATGGGGGGACCCTTACGAAATCAATCCAAAGGGGGGACCCTTACGAAATATATCCAAAGGGGGGACCCTTACAAAATAAATCCAAAGGGGGGACCCTTACGAAATAAACCCAAAGGGGGGACCCTTATGAAAAAAATCCAAAGGGGGGACCCTTACGAAATAAATCCAAAGGGGGGACCCTTACAAAATTAATCCTAAGGGGGGACCCTTACGAAATAAATCCAAAAGGGGGACCCTTACGAAATAAATCCAAAGGGGGGACCCTTATGAAGAAATCCAAAGTGGGGACCCTTACGAAATAAATCCAAAGGGGGGACCCTTACGAAATCAATCCAAAGGGGGGACCCTTACGAAATAAATCCAAAGGGGGGACCCTTACGAAATAAATCCAAAGGGGGGACTCTTACGAAATCAATCCAAAGGGGGGACCCTTACGAAATAAATCCAAAGGGGGGACCCTTACAAAATAAATCCAAAGGGGGGACCCTTACGAAATAAATCCAAAGGGGGGACCCTTATGAAAAAAATCCAAAGGGGGGACCCTTATGAAAAAAATCCAAAGGGGGGATCCTTACGAAATAAATCCAAAGGGGGGACCCTTACAAAATAAATCCTAAGGGGGGACCCTTACAAGATAAATCCAAAGGGGGGACCCTTACGAAATAAAACCAAAGGGGGGACCCTTATGAAGAAATTCAAAGGGGGGACCTTTACGAAATAAATCCAAAGGGGGGACCCTTACGAAATAAATCCAAAGGGGGGACCCTTACGAAATAAATCCAAAGGGGGGACCCTTACGAAATAAATCCAAAGGGGGGACCCTTACGAAATAAATCCAAAGGGGGGACCCTTATGAAGAAATCCAAAGGGGGGACCCTTACGAAATAAATCCAAAGGGGGGAACCTAACGAAATAAATCCAAAGGGGGGACCCTTACGAAATAAATCCAAAGGGGGGACCCTTACGAAAAAAATCCAAAGGGGGGACCCTTACAAAAAAAATCCAAAGGGGGGACCCTTACGAAAAAAATACAAAGGGGGGACCCTTACGAAAAAAATCCAAAGGGGGACCCTTACAAAATGAATCCAAAGGGGGGACCCTTATGAAAAAAATCCAAAGGGGGGACCCTTGCGAAAAAAATTCAAAGGGGGGACCCTTACGAAATAAATCCAAAGGGGGGACCCTTACGAAATAAATCCAAAGGGGGATCCTTAAAAAATAAATCCAAAGGGGGGACCCTTACGAAATAAATCCAAAGGGGGGACCCTTACGAAATAAATCCAAAGGGGGGACCCTTATGAAGAAATCCAAAGGGGGGACCCTTACGAAATAAATCCAAAGGGGGGACCCTAACGAAATAAATCCAAAGGGGGGACCCTTACGAAATAAATCCAAAGGGGGGACCCTTACGAAAAAAATACAAAGGGGGACCCTTACGAAATAATTCCAAAGGGGGGACCCTTATAAAAAAAATCCAAAGAGGGGACCCTTATGAAAAAAATCCAAAGGGGGGACCCTTACAAAATAAATCCAAAGGGGGGACCCTTACGAAATAAATCCAAAGGGGGGACCCTTACAAAATAAATCCAAAAGGGGGACTTTTACGAAATCAATCCAAAGGGGGGACCGTTACAAAATCAATCCAAAGGGGGGACCCTTACGAAATAAATCCAAAGGGGGGACCCTTACAAAATAAATCCAAAGGGGGGACCCTTACGAAATAGATCCAAAAGGGGGACCCTTACGAAATAAATCCAAAGGGGGGACCCTTACAATATGAATCCAAAGGGGGGACCCTTATGAAAAAAATCCAAAGAGGGGACCCTTACGAAAAAAATTCAAAGGGGGGACCCTTACGAAATAAATGCAAAGGGGGGACCCTTACGAAATAAATCCAAAGGGGGGACCCTTACAAAATAAATCCAAAGGGGGGACCCTTACGAAATAAATCCAAAGGGGGGACCCTTACGAAAAAAAATCCAAAGGGGGGACTTTTACGAAATAAATCCAAAGGGGGGACCCTTACGAAATAAATCCAAAGGGGGGACCCTTATAAAAAAAATCCAAAGGGGGGACCCTTACGAGAAAAATTCAATCGGGGCGACCTTTACGAAATAAATGGAAAGGGGGGCCCTTTACGAAATAAATCCAAAGGGTGGACCCTTACGAAATAAATCCAAAGGGGGGACCCTTACGAAATAAATCCAAAGGGGGGACTTTTACGAAATAAATCCAAAGGGGGGACCCTGAGGAAAAAAATCCTTTACTAAAAATCATAAGGGGGTACCTTTACTAAAAATTTACAAGTGGGACCATTACTAAAAATTGATAAGGGGGGCAATCTTATTAAAAAAATTATAATTCCGTTACTACTTAGCCAAGAAAAATCCCTTACTACAGGCATTAAAATAAAATGTTTCCACACCGCTTGGACGTGAACATTATCCAATGAAATTAAAGTATATTGCTTGCACGTCAATCAAACTTCAAAATCCTAGAAGGGGGATGTATTTTACCAATTGCCATGATACCTACACTTGGCTCTCGGGTAAAAACAATTATATGCTGGACCCTTAGGCCCAGCATAAAAGAAAACAGATCAATCACATTAACGACAAGAGAATTAGATACAGTCAGCTTCCTCTAAGACAGACACCCTCGGGACCAGCCCCAACTGTCTACCTTAAACAGGTGTCCGTCTCAAAGAGAGTTCAGTTAGAGTGACGTGGACCACTCTTATACTAAGTGTCCGTCTTAGAGGGGTGTCCGTTAAGAGTAAATTGACTGGCCACCCTCTGACGAAAGTGCGTCAGTTGACTCTGAAGATGACTTCTACTCAGGTCATTAGTCGAAACGTCAGTCACCAACAACAGTCTTCCTAAAGACTACCCTCACCCAGACGATCACCACCAACGTGCATCTGCGTAATTTGTACTGTTTGGTTTGTATCCCAATAAGTCTCCTTTATCAGTTCACTAAGTCTAATCAATACCTGGATCATTGATCGCAGCATATAAAGGGTTTATAGATCCTTTTGCTCTTGGCTCTGGTGACCCGGCCCCATCTTCAGCTGGACTGGTGTCGCCTCCATCTTGCATTGCAGTAAACAGTTGGTTTTCAAAACCCTTATCACCAGGTTTCTTTGCAATCCTGGGTGTTTGATAAGCATGCATCTTCTGCAAAAAATCGAAGATGCTTTAGAACACAATATAGACAACTTATGTTACCTGTGTTCATGGGAGAATGCTGACAGAAAACAAGCCCGGAGCTGCTGTCCCCCGTGAAACAGTTGATCCAAGGCAACAGGATAGTAAAGACCCTGTTTACTTGAAAGGAGGCTGACTCTCTTGGCTGAAAAATGGGCCGTAATTGTGAGCTGGCCTTTATATTTAGTAGATGAACTTACTTCATTCTTGTCAGCACCAAATAAAGGGTTTACTCTGCCTGCAGCTTGCGAGCTCGCAAACAAGTCATCTGTCTGAGTTGTTCCGTCTGAAATCAAAACAAAAAACAACCATAAATAACAAAAGTCATCTGCCCTCCCCCCTTTTATTTCGGGGCTTCCAAACTAAATCGTGAAGCCCAAATTAAACTTCCGACAGTGACAAACTTCACCTATCTTTGTCGTGTGAATGATATTTAGGGTAAAACCTTCATTGACTGTTTATCCAGTAAATCAAACACGTGTTTAACAATACCTGGATCGTTCAGTGCAGCATACAAGGGATTGATCTGTGATTCAGGTGTTTCCGGCTCATCAGATGAATTGGAATCGTCTTCTGTTTGTTTAGAAAATAGTGGATTCCCAAACCCCTTGTTTGCTGGGGTCTTGGAGCTCGTGGGCGTTTGATAAACTGGAGTTTCCTAAACAAAAAACAAAACAAAAAAAAGAGAGAAAGATACAGTCAGCTGGAACTGTCCGTTCTAGAGAGGTATCCGTCTTACAGAAAATTTGATTTAGAGTAAATGACTAAAAAAACGGCAGGGAACACTCATACTAAGTGTCCATCTGTATCTGAACTATCTGTAAGACTGACACCTACAATCAAATGCAAATGTTTGAGACACTGTGCATATTTTGAGTAATTTATTGGCTTTTAAGTATTGTTCATTTCTGCCCACTCTCCCCCACCCTCTCCCCCTCGCCCCACCCTCCCTCTGTTTTAATGTTGTTCGGGCTTGAAATCTCGTTGCGCGATATTGGATACTCAACATTGAAAACGGGGAAGGGAGGGGGGAGGGGGTAGGTGCTGAAATGAAATTCAGATGAGAATGTGGAAATAAAAGAGAATAATGGGTCATTTTCTGTGAGTGTCTCAACCATTTTTGCATTTGATTGTAGACCAGGTTCCAAGGGTGTCTGTCTTAGAGAGAGTTCAGTGTAGAAGCAAAGACATCCATATCAACAACAACAACAACAACAAAAGGTCCTTGAGTAAAGGTCTGAAATATTTACCTTAGGTTTTTCTTTTGATATACGAGGATCCAGGGCTCCTTTTGCTTTAAAAGATGAATACATGGGATTCTCGATTCCTGCTTCCACAACAACTTGCCTCCCGGTGGCACTCGCTGGAGCCTCGTACACAGGGTTTTCCTGCATGCTCAACTAAAGAGGAAAAGAACAAAGGGTACGTGACGTCAATCATGCGGACTGCAACTCTCCATGTTTTGACTAAACTAGAGTTCAATCCCTTCTAATACAAACATGAAAGGGCCAGAAATTAGTGTCAGTACAGTCGACTCTTCTTAAGAGACACCCCTCTAATACGGACACCTCTCTAAAACGGACACCTGGTACAGCGGTACCTGCCGTTTCTTCAGTCATTCACTCCAGCTGAACAGCTCTATTTAACCCTTTCACTCCCAAGAGTGATCAACTTCAATTTTCTCTTTTCAGTCTCCTATCAGAGATATATCATACAGAATGGGGAATTTGGCATTTGATTCCTCGCTCAAATGACAGCTGATTAAAACATAAATTCTCTTTTCATCACTCATACATTTCCTTATTTCATGGTTGGGAGAATTTGTATTTTGAGCTCGGGAGTGAAAGGGTTAGGACGGACACCTCTCTAAAACGGACAGTTGGAGCTGGTCCCAAGGGTGTCCGTCTTAAACACGAAGGCGCGCTATAAAAGGCCGTTGGCCCCGCCTCTTTCGACACCAAATTTGCATAACGTTTGCTGAATCGCATGTGCGCCTGCAGCGTTCAGAAGTCGCGCTACCCATAATAAAATTTCTCTGCAGCTTGGCGACTGAAAGTATACCTAAAAGTAAACACATGCGGGCAACTTCAATGTGGAGTTCTGGGCGGAAGGATTTGAAACAAAACATTGCTTTTGGCTGCCAAAATACATTTGGAATTTCGCGGTGCAATGCGACGCATGGCTGCGCACCAAGAATATTTAATTTCTTGCTTTGAAGATTATTCTTGGATTTTACACAAGTTGCACTCAAAATGAATGTTTATGTGATGGAAAATTGGTGAGGCAACATCTTGTTTTGTGTGGTATTCAAGTAAAAGGAAAAACAAAATTTGTAAAATTTGGGCGTTTTACTAATTAGGAGCTGTTGTCTAGGTCGCTGTTGATTGACAAGTGGCTCTGCGCTTCCCTGGGAAGCACCCTTTTATAGTGTGCCCTCGTGTTTAAGTGAGTTGACTGTATTAGTGTGCGTATCATAGAGGACATTCACATGACGTCATTCTAAAGAAGTTTATTATCATAACAAGGTCAAGACAATTTTCTCTAAAATAGAGGTGTTCGTAAGGAGGTTTGACAGTAATCAGGCTAACATAAATTGCTTTTTCTAAACCAGAACCTCATTTGTCCTTCATCACAGTGTTCCGACAAAAGTCTGATGCTCAAAACATTGTTGAAGACGTTCAGTACATCAACATCAAAACCTTAAGTTGACACATGACTGTGACATAAACTGAGTGTCGCCTTTTTCCGAGGGGGAGAGGGGAGGGGAACTTACCTCAGTCTCATCAGCACCATATAAGGGGTTCATCTTGCCTTCCTGCTCATTGGACAGTTGATGACGCATCATTGCATCGGTGGGAAATTCCTCCTCTTGGTTTTGCAGCGGAGTGTGAAGTGCGGCAAGCCGTTTTTTAGCGTTGACTGTGTTTCTACGACACAACGCCACGCTCACAATGATAACCAACAACATGACCCCAACTAAGCCGGCGATGACGTAATAAATTTTTGAGAGGGATCCGTGCCTGTTGTCTGACAATGGCGCGTCTCTTCCCCCGTTTGTAGATCGAGCCGTGATACCTGAGACAAATGGAACACAACTACTAACACATTTCTTTTCACGCCAATCTCTTAGTATTTTAGGCTTAAAGATGAAACTATCGCATGGTCGGGGGGGAGGGGGGGGGGGGGGTGACTCCCACATAAAAATGAAGGGGATGCTCGTCGGGAATTTTGTTGACCACTAAGAGGTAATAAAATGGACGTGGCTTAAGTTTGTTTTTGCTCCTAAAAGGTACCAATAAAAGTATACCAATACAATAAAAGTTCATTCGACTGTACCACGTCAAATAAGAGTTAGCGATTGATGTTGAGCACCCTAAGCGGTACCAAAACCTGTGATTTTGACCCCTAAGAGGTACGACGATCATCTCCGTCCTTTCTTATATGGGAGTCCCCACCCCGCCGGTCGCATGGCTGTAGGTTTTCGATAAAGAACGTACCTTTCCTTTGTATCATGTCATAACCAGCTCGGCAGATTTTGCACTCAAACGTGGCATTCGAAGCGTCATTGCAAATGTATGATTGACAGGTCTTGTTCAACGCCCGGAAGAAGCTAACTTCTGGTACGCCATAGACATAACCGTCATCACTGGCCACGACAACAAAATGTATTGCCGTGTACAAAGTCGCACCACCTTCCTCGCTTCTTTTTGTTCTTGTCTCTTCCTTCTCCTTCTCCTTTTCACTCTCCTTCTCGCTTTGCAAACCATGGCTCGTGACAACCACATCGTCTATAGGAACCGTGCGGTCTTCATCATCTGTTTCGTCTGTGAGGTCACCAGAACGAATCTTGACGTCACGTTTCAAAACTGCCTCCAGGCGCCACTGCCAGTGGACGTCCGCTACTTCAGCGACTGTGATCTTGCGTCGGTCGAAGAGAAGTGCGATAACGTTATCACTCTTGGAGAAACATTTCTTTCTTTTCTCTCTTTTCTCTTTTGAGACATCAGGCTGGATGCAGATCTGATCTTCATCACAAGGATTTGGTTCGCAGGCATCGATCTCACGTTGACATAGCGTTCCCGTGTAACCTTCATCACATTTGCAAGTGAAACTAGCAATTCCATCCCGGCATTGACCCTTGACGCATTCTATCTTCTCGCAGTCATCAATGTTTGTTTCGCAGCTATTTCCTTCAAACCCAACCGCACAAAAGCAAGTATAGTTATTGGGCAACACACTACACGAGCCGTTGTTCTGACATGGCGATGATTGACAGGTGTCAATTATGTTGCAGTCTGATTGGTTGTCATATCCTGCAGGACATGCGCATGTGTAGCTGTTCAATGCATCGAAGCACGTGCCATTATGCAGACAGGGATTAGATAAGCATTCGTCTATTTCAACGCAGTCGCTCCCACGCTCCCCTTTGCCAGTAAAACCTGGGATACATGGACACGTGTAGTTCTGCCTATCAACCCGGCTGCACGTGGAATTCGCGTGGCAGTCACGCACTCCAGCGTGACACGGGTCCACCTTTCCCACACGAACTATCACGGAACCGTTAAATGACTGTGGGGGTATCCCATTGTCCATGGCGTTGATCAGTAAGGAATAAGACGGAAATTCATTGAAACTGAGTTGAGACTCCAGTTGAAGGTATGGTAACCCGTTTGCAGCTTTTACAGAAGCGTTGCCACATTGCTTCGCTACTTTAAAAGTGTCCTGGAAATTCAACAAAGAGAATTCCACCGTCTGCCCAGGTTCTGGGTTCTTTGACGTAATCTGTGCGATACACTGGCCAATAGCAGCGTCTTCTCTGACGCTCGCGTTGAAAGGCACCAAACTAATGCCGTCCGGAGGTTCATTGACGTCCATTAGCTTGATAGTGACGTCAGTGGTGACGTCAAGCGGGGGTGAACCGCTATCCGTGGCTTTGATGGTGAGAGTTAAAGAATTGCGGTGCTCGTAGTTGAGGTGTGATGGATCCAGGACGGTGAGTACGGAGGAGATAACCTGGAGAAAAAGAAAAGATATTATATCACGCCCAGACGATTACGTAGAGTATTGAAGGTTTGTCCACAGTCCTTTGCGCGCCAAAAACCTCTATTCGCCACTTTTAGGGCCCCGAAAGTCGAAGGATAATTATTAGCAATCCATTTCGATCGGACTCGATCTTGAAAAGAATATTAGTTTCTTTCTTCCGAAAAGTGCTGCTTAGGAAACGCTTTTAAATAATGATGAGTCACCACAAACCACAAACCACAAACAACAAAACACAATGCGTATGTATGTTGGTGTGAATGAGTGTTTGCTTGTCTATAACAAGAACGAAATGTGTGTACATTCCAATTACCGGCATGAAAAACTATAAATATACTGAAGTCTTCATTTGAAGGGTTTAAAAAGTTACTAAGAACAAAATATACGTAGGGGTACACGTATTTTCCATAGAAAAGCCAAAAATCTACCTGAAACGAAGATGAATAATTTCCTATCACAGTAAACACGTGTGCCTGCCCAATATCCGGGTCCTCACAGGTTAATCCTCCGATGACGTAACCTGGTGCAGCATTTTCCTGCAGTATTGCTGAGCCGTTGAACGAGATGTTCAGCGGAGCCTCGTTTACATCACCAATGGAGACGTTGAACTGCCGCTGGACGGAATACTGCGGGCTTCCATTGTCTGTGCATATTATATGAACTGGGGGAGGAAAGTTTGTTGGATATCAGCACGGCAAACAACAAGTGGTCATGCACTCACACACTTACAGAACAGAATCGTATGTAAAGACACCGTGCACCGCCAGGTAATTCATTGTGAGGACAAAACCCTAACCATGCGCCCATGCGCAGTGCTTCGTATAATACCAGCGCGCAACTCAACGTCATTCCCAGACTCTTTCATCTCCCGAGGGGCGGGGGGCGACTGGCGACCGGCTTAAACTCAAGAAGAAAAGAGGCAATTCCTTTTCCTTTTTCTTTTTCTTGTTCTTACCCTTTCTTTTTTTACATCTACTGATTTCGGACGTAATTGTGTTTGCATCTTCTTAATATTTCTGAACTTTAAAATATTGCCAAATTCGATCTGTACACCTATCAGCCTGATATTTATTAGTGCTACATATATTTTCACGCTCTTTCTAATTCTGGCACTCAAAAAAGCCACGGGTGACGAATTTTCAGTCACGAGGTGGATTTTTGGTCAAGTACTCAGCCTGATACAAAGGGCATATTCTATAATTACCTGGAATGAGGATATCCTGCATTGTCTCGTAGTCCAATCCGACGTTCTTCAACACTATCTCAGCTGACACTTCAGAAACTTTGCGAACAATGAAATACGTCCCGCCTTCCATCAGAGAGCAAACATGGTCCTGACCAGCATCGTCATCCTTGACAGTCAAGTTCGCTAGCAATGTTCCCCCGACACTATTCTCGGGCATGACGAAAGAGTTCGTTTGGGGCTCGGTCGCTAGCGACGAGGACACGACTATCTCCGACGGGGGATCGTTACTGTCGAGAATGGCCACCGTGATAATTCTCTGGAAAGCAAAACGAAAAGAGACGTTTTCAACGTCCTGAGTGGAGGCCTACAGCAGTTGATCAGTCACTCGCAATAAGCACCTTTATTACACGACTTCACATTTTCGAGTGCAAATACGGGCCAAAACGAGTGCAAAGATGGGAGCGTATTGCACTCGTCAGGAACCAGATCAACTGGTTTATTAGCTTACGTGATCGGTTTTCGCAAGCAGTTTACGGACGCGCCATTTTTTTGTTCCATTTTGCGCGCGGCGAGAATGTTTGCCCTGCTTCGTTTGTCGTGTAATAAACAATTTATTACACGAAAAGTCGTGCAATACGGCTGTATTTTTACTCGTCAGTTTTACTTTTTCTCGCCCGAAGCAGGCTCGAAAAAATAAAACCGACTCGTAAAAATACTTCGCCGTAATGCACTCCTTCCCGCGTAATAACCTCTTTGTAGGCTACAGTCATGAGCGTTTTCTGTGGCACTAGTAGTAGTAGTAGTAGTAGTAGTAGTAGTAGTAGTAGTAGTAATACTTTTTTCATCCCGCATAAGCGAGTGGCTATGAAGTAAATATCTTGCTCAGCCTGATTATGTTTTTATACATAATTGAATTATGACCAACAGAGCGGTTGCAAGCTTTGCCCGCCAAGTGGTACGTCAGAGTCGGTTCAGCCTCAAAAAATGTGCATTTTGTTTTCTTACCTCTACGGATAAAGGTGGTTTCCCGTTATCTGTCGCATTTACTGTCATATTAACGACAGGTTCAGTTTCGTAATTCAAATCATTAGACGCCAGGATCAAGTTGCTTCCACGGATCTCAAAAGTACCTGTTAAAAATAAAAGGTGAAATTTTCAATAATAATCGACCACAGGATGTACACAAAACTGTTTTATATTCTTGAAACTGAAATTTTGATGCAGTAACACAAAAGAGCGGCGAAGTGACACACAAAGGACAAAATGTTGGCAAAGAATTTCCAGCAATCTGCCATGCAATGCTGGAGCGGTGGAAAGCTTACATCTTCTACGTTTTATGTTTTTGGTTTCTTCGCTCCACTTTTTTTTTTTTTTTTTTTTGGCGCTTTACATTTCATCATCTTGTAACAACATATTCTACAAACCGACCTTGCACACCGACAATAGCGAAGGCGTGTGACTGACGATTGTCCTCGTCCTCCGCTCGCAAACTTCCAACTACTGTCCCAGTAGTCGAATTCTCATACACACCACTCGAGGTTAAGATGACAGCACTTGGAAAGTCGTTCACATCAATCACCTGCAAAATGTAAAAGGTACTCATTAGGACGCAACGCTGTTGCGAGACAAGTTTGAAGAAGAAATTGCGCGTGCAACACTCCCTCTTTGCAACTTAAAACGCAACAAAAAATGCGAGACAAGTTGCAGAAGTTGAACAGTCTTCTACTTTTCGCAACGTTCCGTGGTCTTGTTGCACCGTGCGACATGTACTTTGCAACTTGCCTCGCAATGCTGTCGGCAGAGTTGCGAGACAAGTTTCAGAGAAAATTGCCTCGTGTGACAAGGCCTTGAGAACGCTATTACCGTAAAAGCGGGAAATCAATCAATATGGTTACATCATGAAGTTATATGAACGCCATTTACCAGGCCAATGCCACACTCAATTGACAAAGGAGACCTCAAAAACCGGCCAAAAGTTCTCCGACTCATCCGTCGAACCAA
Source organism: Plumapathes pennacea (assembly GCA_964036295.1). NCBI lineage: Eukaryota > Metazoa > Cnidaria > Anthozoa > Antipatharia > Myriopathidae > Plumapathes > Plumapathes pennacea. Next base: position 2,525,427 of record OZ038468.1, read on the forward strand.
ATATGGTCAATTTACAACCACAACGGCAATAGCAACCAAGAAAATAATCTTATCTTCCTGAGCAATTTCATCCTTGGGATCAATCTACTAATTCTCTCAACCATATCAAGCAAAATAGACAAGTGATGTAGAGATAATCTATAGTTCAATCAGCCTTCATCTGAGCAAGCTATCAAATACCAAGTTCTCCTTACTATAGTGAGAAAACGAAGGGAGAAATTTGAAGTTGATCAACTGACTTTAACACTGCTGCTTCTTCCTCACCTCGACTGTAAACAGTAGGCTGGTACTCTGAGGGGGATTACCGCTGTCTTGTGCGACCACCGTCACGTTGTACCAACTCTGCTTCTCATAATTTAGGCTTGCAGTTGTTAACAGTCTACTGCCTACCAGTTTAAACATGGCAGAGGGGGTCTGAGTTTGAATGCTAAAGGAAATGTTTGCAAAACTGCTTCCCTGTGGACAAGAAGAACGAAGCAATGTTTAGCGCTACTGATGAGAATATGAGATTACAGCTTTATGTCATACAGCTAGTTGTAACAAAAATATTTCACTGGGCCGAATATTACAGAGATTATATAATTCTATCGAGAGCTTTTCCTGAAACAATTCGACACAGCTTGGTGTGCAGACGCCATATTGGTCACCAACATGGCGGTCCATAACTTGCAACACAAACTAAAAAACCTGAAGTGTGTCTTGGTTTGATTCTATGTAAATTAAAAGCTTTGTTGGTCTTACTTTTCAATGGTTTCTATGAGAAGAATCACTTTCTACTTCAGACACAATGGTTGATTGTCTCAAACGCCCAAAGCTCCTGGTAGTAGGTTGGTATTGACCCACAAATTTGCACGAAGGAATTTACATAAACTGTAAAAATATGTGTTGAAAAGTCTAATGAAAATTGTCAATGAAAAACCACAAATATTATGGCCCTCTTACTGGTGTATCGGGGTCTTGCACTGAAAGATCGCCCACAAACTCGGCAGGGTAACCATTTTCTTTCACGGTGTTTCCTGAGATGGTTAAGTTGAACGGTGCTTCATTTACATCTGTTACAGTGACTGTAAACGTTTCCGTCAGGGACAGGGGGTTGGAAATATCTTCAGAGCAGTTCACCTGTGAAAGAAAACGAACAAAGACAACGTAGTGAGGCTTTGATTTAACCCTTCAACTCCCAAGCTCAAAATAACAATTCTCCTAACCATATAATAAGAAAACGTATGAGTGATAAAGAGTTGTTGAATTTGGCATTTGATACCTTGCTCAAATGACAGTTGATTAAAACATTAATTCTCATTTCATCACTCATACATTTTCTTATTTTATGTTTGGGAGAATTTGTATTTTGAGCTTGGGAGTGAAAGGGGTAAAATGGGACAACAAAAAATAAAGCTGGAAAGTCAATCAAACGCTCACCTCGACAGTATACGTATCCAGAGTTTCGTAATCCAGAACTTGTGATCCAACTACCAGGGATATGTCATTCGTTACCTAAAGCAAAGAAACAAAAGTGTCAGTTTTAAGAAAACACAAAGTTTATTGCATTACGTCACTAAATAACGGCTGTAACCTAAACATTGATGCACATGACAAAAAACCCATGATTCTTTGCGTGCGAGCTCGCACTGATCGTTGCGTACGAAGTTCGATGCGGAGTAGTACTGCAGGTTTCCTATGTCGCATCTCGTCGTATTTTTCTGAAATAATACCAAGAGCAACTGTATTTTTGCCTTTTGAGTCCATTCATTGAAGTCTTTATCGAACTAAAATTAACACAATGGTGAAATACACAAATTCGGCTCTAATCCAACATGGCCGACACATCTTGAGCTGCGAAGCACGCAAAGACTTGTGGAAATTTTATTACCGATTATACTTTTTGCGTGCTGACGAAATAATACTCAATCACATGATAGTTATTTGCTCTTAGGAAGAGTTTCGAAACCTCGATTGTTTACTAATTGCTGTAGTTACAGCAGCTTTCATTACGTGGGCCGCAGTGTGTACGAGATTTCTCGACTTTACCTTAAAAGGAACTTGTTCAGAGTTTACAATAAAGCAGACAAACTTCTGGTGAGCGATGTTCAGGTTGTCTGGATCAAACACCGAGAGGTTGCCGATAAATGAGCCAACCAAGCTGTTTTCTTCGACCTGAAAAATCAGAAATATTTAATATCAAATAATATGTTGTGTCCGGCTATTTTGAGTCATCATGGTGTAGAACACGTCGCCCAGTTAAAAACACATTCACCACAACTCATTAGGTTCTCGCTATCTGATTGGTCGATTTACCCGCCTCGTGAGTCCACAACATTTTGACCATGTGATGACGTTAATGTGATGACGTAAATCGTGGTAAATTAGAGTCCACACCACAGAAAACCAGTGGAAACTTGTTAAATTCATATTAACGTTCCCATCTACTTGCTAAGACGTTATAACACCAATAACAGCCAGATATAAAGTCAAAGTCATCATCGTAGTTTGCCATTTGTTTGATCTTGAAGCAGTAACTTGTACTCAAAATCCAGGCAAGTTGCCCAGGCAAGAAATTAAATTGCCTTGCACGTCCGTACTGAAAATCTTCATGCAACGCGTCAGATTAAAGTGATCATAAAGTGGCAGCAATTTAAGCGCTTTTCAGTTTAATTCATCTTACCTTGTTGCTACTGATCGAGATGTTGTAAGGAACTTCATTCACATCCTTCACCGCAATCACAAAAGAATCTACCACGGAATATGGCGGGAAACCGCTGTCTGTAGAATTCACGGTCACCGTGTAGCGCGCAAACTGTTCGTAGTCTAGCCCAGACTTCTGTACTGTCACCCGACCGGAAGGAGACTCCACCGAGAAAAGGCTGAGCAAATCACTTCCATTTCTAAAGCAGGAAGAAAGATAGTAACGGTTTACGGACGGTCACTCTGATTGGTTAAAACATATCGATATAACTAACATCCTGAAATATAATAAATGCGACACTCTATACATTAACCCTTTCACTCCCAAAAGTGACCAACTTCAATTTTCTCCTTCAGTTTCTCACCAGAAATATCGTACAGAAAGGAGAACTTGGCTTTTGATAACTTCCTCAGATGAAAGGAGATTAAAAGATCAATTCTCGCTACATCATTCATACAGTTTCTTCTTAAAAAGTTGGCAGAATCTGTATTTTGAGTTTGAGAGTGGTTTGAGAGTGCACAGATTTTTTTAAACAACACAAAACCAATTCCAAACGACAAGCACAACACTCGATAGAAATTGCAGTTTCTTACTTCTTTTTACTGTGCCCTTCGGCTAGGACATTGATAATTTGGTACTGGTGCGTCTGCTGTACATCCTGGTCTGCGGTCACAAGAGTTCCCACGTCATCACCGGCCAAATTATTTTCTGTAACCATTAGTAAGCCGCTGGCATTTATGGCCGTGGGAGCGTCATTTTTATCTGTAACGGTGATCGTGAAGTTTCTTGTAACAGAGAGACCTACAAGAAGAAGCACAACAAAGAATGATTTGGTGGATATAGCAAGTGGCGTCAGAAGAATCAGGTAATCTTAGGAAATAGAGACAAACTCGAGATTCGTGTTCGTACAACGCTTACAAGACCTACTTGAAAACTTCACAGCAAACATTCAATAATAATTTAGCGTAGACTGGCGATTACCAGTCTTCTTCAAAGCCATGCACCAAATCGACGTCAATTTTTTGTGTCTGTCCTCTTATCGATAATGAAACGCACCTGAGGAATGTCGCTTTCGCAAGAATTGAGGTAAAATTAAAGTTGAGTTTACACTCTTCGTCCAAGTCACTGTCGTCGGCGCTCGATTTTTTGTGTCTGTCCTTTTACTAATGATAAAAATTAGCCAATATCAAAGCGAGAAACTGACGTCTTCTTGTGAAATCTCACCTTTGCTATCTGTCGATTTAATCAGTACAACCCATGATGCAGTGGATTCGTAGTCCAAACTTCGCGTCGTGTTTAACTTGTCTCCGTCCACAACAAAAGGCACCACCTTGCCATCGCTCACAACGCTGTACGTAAACGTTTGCCAAACGCTGCGAACGTTGTCCGGATCTTCCGTTGCGAACGTTCCGATGGTAACTATTCCGGCATTTTCCTCGACCACTGAATTCGACAGAGTGATTCTTGTCGGTTGCTCGTTCACATCCAAGACATTCACGCGGATAACTTTATCGAAAAACAATGGAGGCGACCCGTCGTCATGACAACGCAAAGTGACGTCATACGAAGTAAACTTTTCGTAGTTTAGATTTCCCGCCACATAAAGTGCGCTAGCGGTGACGTTGACGATGAATGGGATACTTGCAGTGTTCAGGACCAAACATATGTGTCGTTGCCAGGGACCTCGTGGCCCGTTATTGTCGGGGTCTACCACAGAGAAGTTTCCAACTAATGTGTTCAAGGGGCTGTTTTCGGGTACACCACCAGAGGTAAAGATAATGTCCGTCGGTTGCTCATTGACGTCCCGGATCTAAAAAAAGACAGAGACGCAAACAGTCAACAAACAAACAAACAAAATAAATAAATAAATAAATAAATAAATAAATAAATAAATAAATAAATAAATAAATACACAAATGTATGAGGCCTTTACCCCGGAAGTTGCTTAACATCACTTCGCAATAATGCTTTAACCCTTCGACTCCCAAGAGTAACCAACATCAATATTGTCCTTCAGTTTCTCACCAGAGATATAACATACAGTACGGAAAACTTGGCTTTTGATACCTTTGCTCACATGATGGCTGATTAATCTATAAATTCTCACTACATCACTCATACATTTTCATATCAAAAGGTAAGGAGAATCTGCATTTTGATCTTGGGTGATAAAGGGTTAATTTCCCTCTCTCTGTAAAACGGACACCCTCGGGACCAGCTCCAACTGTCCGTTTTAGAGTAGTGTCTGTTTTAAAGAGAGTTCAGTTAGAGGAAATGACTGAAGAAACGGCAGGGACAGCTCCCACAAGGTGTCCTCTTTAAAAAAATGTCCCTCTTAGAGTTTACTGTTTATCTTATCACTCACCTGAATAGTAAAGTTCTGGTCCAAAGAAAGCGCGGGTTGCCCACTATCGAGCGTCCTCACTTTAATGGAATACACAGATTGACTTTCATAGTCCAACGTCTTAAACCAAGAGGTTTTTATCTCGTTTCCGCGGAGTATAAAGGACCAGCCGCCATTATCAATCAACGAATAGCGATGCGTCTGTCCTGCGTCTTCGTCGACCGTCGCAAGTTTTCCCACGAGAGCGGACCTGCTATTTTCATCCACGTAACCAACTGTCCCTCCCGCCAACGTGACGTCACGTGGACGGTCATTGACATTAAATATTGAGACACTGAACTGCTGAGTGTGGAATAAACCGTTGTTGTCCGTCACTCGCACAATCATGTCCCAGCTTTGGCGGCTTTCGTAGTTCAGTTTACCGCTGACCAGCAGGAGTGCCGAACAAGTAGTCTTTACACCAGGGATATTTGTTTGGTTGTGGCACGTGACTTCGGAGCCCACGCTAAAGCGGCCAGCAGCGTCATCATCCAGACTAAATCGCAAGGCTTGCACGGCATCATGGTCGTAGGAGATGAGAGTTCCTATTGTAGTGTTGATGGCGGAGTTTTCGTTTATTTGGGGAGAGTTTTCTGGGAATGACTGCTGACCATCTTGTGATGTAATCGTGATGTTCACTGGGGCCTCGTTGATGTTTTCGACAACTATAGTGAATGTCTGGTTCACCTAAATAAATAAAAAATACGATGCTGTACTTTATATTGAGGTGACTTCGTAGAAATCCAAACAAATCAGTAGTAGTAATAGTAATAGGGACTTTAAGATACAGGACGGGAGAGGACGACAGCAACGTCGGTGAAACAATAAAACTTATCACAGAAGACAAAAGAAGCACGTGAACATCTGAAATCGACATGATCTTGAGGTCGTCGTGCTCTCGCGTGCGACTTCAAATCCTTCCTTTTTACGTCGTTGTCAGGATGGGGACGACATTTCAAGAAATTACAACAGTCGTTCTTTTTAGTAGGAGACGAGAATAGGCAAAGTTACAAAGACGTAAGGAATATATAGACACTTTTTTTGGTTCCTCGCGTTGCCGTCGCCGTCCCAGTTTTCTTAAACTCCCTAATAGTGGTAGTAGCAGTAGCAGTGGTAGTGGTATTAGTGAGGGTGTACTAGTATCTAGTAGAGAGTATTTGTCTATATCTTTGATTCGAAACAAAATGTCGCGATATTGGGAAATTGAATATCCGAAGTGGCCGCGATCCGACCGCTAGCAAGTGTTAATGTCCGCGACGATACAAATATATTGAAGGCATATCTACGGAATGTCACTAAAAGCATGCGAGTCGACGTCAACTCAAGGCAATTTCTTGTCCTTTCACCGACCAAATGCCAGTAGTGCATGCAGGCTCATTAGTTTTGTAAATTACGCGGAAAATGACAATTCTAGGCTCCTCTCGCACAGCTCAACACGCCAATCAAGTGCCCACATTGTTTCCTAACATTAGATGGGCAAGAGTCTAGTTTACTGTGAGTTTTGTGTAGGAGTTTTTGAGAAGAATTTCCGGTGGCAAATAAACATAGTTCATTGCCGTATCGTCTGACATCTACTTGGAGTGTGTACGTGTCTCTAATAGTCTCTAATAGTCTAGTATCTGTTTCACGGGTTTATTGAAATCACTCTAGTAGTATCAGCAGTAGCAATTGAGTAGTAACAGTAGCTGTTGTAGTTACCTTCATTGCAACTTTTCCATTATCACGCACACACGCGGTGATCACGTGGGTGGTACTGGTCTCGTAATCCGTGTCCTTCGCTTTATACAAGTTCCCGGATGAATTCACGGCAAACCGGCCTTTGTCATCGTCAACCAATGAGAACGACAAAACTTGGGAGGCATCTTCATCAGACGCAGAGAATCTACCAATCAGAGCTCCAATCGAGGCGTTTTCTCTGACTGTGTAACCAGACAGCTTAAAGTCACGTGGTCTGTCGTTGACGTCATTAAGGTAGATGGTAAGATTTGATTCTAAGCTCTGTTGCGGGATTCCGTTATCTGTGACACGCACGGTAATTACGTGTTGTTGCTGTTGCTCGAAGTTCAGCTTACAGAAGTTCCCGCCATATTGCAAGCAGTTGCCGTTCGACAATGCCACTTGAATCGTGTTTCCGGTGAGTTTAAATCGTCCTGACGCCCCGTCGACCAGAGTGTATGAGTGGGTCTGGGACGAGTCTGGTTCTTGTGATGCCAGCTTTCCGACCAGCGTGCCTTGCGCACTGTTCTCATCGACAAAGTAATTTGACAGGCTGAGGTTGAAGGGCGGTTCGTTGACGTCTAAAATATAAAAGGAGAAATTACTCTGGTTCACTAAAAAGCCGACATAAAAGGAGGATGTAACAAGAGAGTAGAAACAATGGATAAAGAAAAAAAGTGAAAGAAAAAAATGAAGGAAAAAAAGATGGAAGGAAGGAAAAAAGGAAGTAAAGAAATAGCAAAAGACAGAAAAAATAAACAAACAGCAACAAAAAGGAGGTATGTAAGAAAGAAAAGAAGCGAACAAAATCTAGGGCAACACCAAGATCAAGTTGCTTTTTTTCCATTAGTATGCCGCCAACGAAAACAATGTAAAACATAATTGCAGGAAAAACACCAGATTAGTTTTTAAATTAGTTTCTTATCCTATATGTAAACATATATGTAATAAAAAGAAGGAAGACCAAAACAACAAGACGAACCTGTTACTACAATCTGAAACGTCTTCACAATGCTGAATGGTGGATTTACACTGTCACGTGACTGGACTGTCAGGTTCCAAGAAGCCTCGGTCTCGTAGTCTAGACTCCGTGTTGATTTCAAAGCGTCCCCGCTGATCACAAAAGGAATGCCAGCGGTATCCCCTTGTAGAGTGTACGTGAACGTCTGTTTGGCTGGGGACTGGTTGTTGTTGTCTGGATCAATGGTACTGAAAGTACCTGAAAAATCACATTCAAACAATGCCCAATTTGAAAAATGAACTACAAGCATCTCTACGAAATTGAAGCAAGAAAAAGAATAACTGGAATGCAGCAGAACTACACATCAGAAGGCTACAGGTAGGAGGGGTAAATTTTGACTGAACATACAGTAAATGCTTTAATAAGCACTTTGGTGCTCCAAATCAACTTTAAGTTTGTCAGTTGAAAAATGCAGCGGAATTAAAATCACTTGCACATCGAACAGGCCTTACAATAACTATTTACCAGGCGAATTGCACATTTATTCAGTGTAAGAAATAGGAAAAGATAATGTCATATTTAAGCTTACCTATGAGCGTGGAAGGCAGATTTTCCGCCAGCTTGTTACTGCTTAACAACAAATTAGTGGGAGCTTCGTTTAAATCCAGCACAGTGATCTTCAACATTTGCTCAAGGTACAACGAGGGAGACCCGCTATCAGTGCACTTAATCTGTACATCAATACTCGAGGCCATCTCGAAGTCCAAGGTAGCTGAACCCACGGAGAGCGTGTTGCTATTCACAACAAATGCTCCGACTTGCTGCCCAGTGACGTCACACACGTGTGTCTGCCAAGCACCACGCGGACCAAGGTTATCGGGGTCCGAAACGTTAAACTGACCAATCACAGTACCAGCTGGGCTGTTCTCTTGGACGTTCGCGTTTGACAGAGTGAAGTTTGTTGGCAATTCGTTTACATCGGTTACTTGAATCTGGAAGTTCTGAGTTATTGCTAGCGAGGGAGTTCCACTGTCATTGGATTGAACGTTCACTGTATAGTCACGGTTGCTTTCAAAATCCAAATTCGCTGAAGAAGAAACGTACAGCTTGCCTGAAGAAAGTACAAAACGGCCGGCGGCATCGTCCAGGAGTTTGTAAACATGCGTCTGCGCAGGGTCCTGGTCCGTCGTCACCAGCTCCCCGACTAGCGCCCCGTTGGCGTTTTCAGCCACCGTTGCTAGGTAACTGCCCGCAATAGTTACATTAGTTGGCCGGTCATTTTGATCCGCAACTCGAATTCGAAATTGCTGTGTGGAGAACAACCCATGCTCATCCGTAACGCGGGCGACGATGTAGTGCTCAGCGGCTTCCTCGTAGTCTAGGCTACCGCTGGCTTGAAGGACAACGGTACACTTGGTTTTGATTCCAGGGGTGTTACTTACGTGTTGACAAGTTGGTGATGAACTCAAGGCGAACTTGCCTCCTGCATCATCGTCTAGCTTGAAAGTTAACTTCTGGACGGTGTCTTGGTCTAACGCTTCTATGGTTCCCACGGCTGTCCCGCTTAGGGAGTTCTCGTTTATAAGAGGGTCACCTGTCGGGAAAGTCAGCTGTCCCCCTTGGGATGTGATGTTCAAGTTGACAGGGGCTTCATTGATGTCCAGAACCTCGATTGTAAAGGCCTTCTCCATCTATAGAATGAGAGAAATGTTTGTTGTAGTTATGAAAAAGTGACTTTGGAAATTCTAAAGTATATATATTTTTCCTAGTTCAAGGGCGCTTTCTATTTGACTATCGGTCATTCCGGAATTTTCGAAGAATGAGGACACTGACCTCAAGAGGTTGTCGACAATTTCTGAAATATCCTTAACGCAAATTTTTTAATTCATTTGATTTCTTCCCAGAATTATTGGTTTTCCTTCCAGATGAAAAGCGCCCAAGCTATTACAAAAACTTTCTCACACAATCCTGGCTTTCTACTACTTCATAGAGTATCATGTACTGAAAAGCTGACCTTTTACAAAAACTGCAATAACTACTTTAGGTGAACTAATGCTGCATTTGTCGCATAAAGACATTTTGGTTTGCTCTCACGACACATACCTTCAGGCCAGGAGAGCCATTGTCCTGCACAACAGCGCGAACGGTGTGTTTTGTTTGGGTTTCATAATTCAAGTCTTTCGCTTTGGAAAGCGTTCCCTTTGAGTCGACTCGGAACCGACCGCTGTCGTCATCAGACAGTGAGTACGTCATCACTTGCCCGTTGTCTTCGTCACGTGATGTGAATCTGCCAATCACAGTGCCACTCGTTGCATTCTCTTTGACTCTGTTACTGGACAACTGTAGTTCGCGAGGTTTGTCATTCACGTTCCGAACGCTGATCACGAAGTCTTTTTCGTAGCTCATCGGCGGGTTTCCGTTGTCCGTCGTACGCAGTCGGATCTTGTGCTGCTTTTGGGCTTCGTAATTCAGGAGACAAGAACTTCCGCCTTGTTTAAGACACTGCACGTTTGATGCAGCAACCTAAAAGATAAAAGTTTTATAAATAACTCCCACCGGCCTTTTTAGACAGGTGACATCAGTAGTAGGTATCTAACATTGAAAAACAATAATAAACTTAAATGGACACCTAATAATCGTTCAAAAAGAAAGACTGTTGAAATTTACTAAAGAGACTAAGCATCCACACAAACAAAGAAGGAGTTACGTTGAGCTACAAAATATACGAACACTGTCTTTTTTCATTAGATGCTCCTTTTTATTGTTGAAAAACCTCTAACAATATTGATAAATATTTCTTATCTTCAAAGAACTGAAAGAACCTTCACATCTCTATTTCTGTGTTTGTGTTGTGTTTGTTTTGCACTTTCTGTCTATCTTACTGTATGTGTCTTTGTACACAAAACGAGCTAAAATCCAGGCAGTACTTATAGCGAAAAGGGTTTTAACTTAAAACAAGCTATAATCCTGGTAAAAAGTCATGGTACACTTAGCCTTTTATCTGAAAATTATGACACGTTCACCATTCTCGCCCCCCTCCTCTATACAATGTTGACTGAGTGTGCTCAAAGTGCACTCTCTTGTACATTGTATTGGGGGAGGAGGGAGCCACTTTTGTGGCCGAACAAGGAGTGATGGTTAAAAAATAACATTTTTTTCAGTGTCTCACATACATGTGACCAGGATTGTAGATACTCAATACATTGCACTCTACATATCTTCCACACACCTCCCCTGCTAGTAGTCTCCTCTCCCCAGTGCACCTTGTTTAGCTTACCTTCACTACATTCGTATCGATCTTGAACCTTCCTCCAGCACTATCCAGTAAGAGATAGGAGTGGGCCTGGGTTGAGTCCTGATCTAATGAACTCAGTTGTCCAACTGAAGTGTCCTGTGCACTGTTTTCGTCCACTGCATTCTGGGAAAGCTAAAGGAAAACAAAAAACATTCGATAAGCTCCAGAATGGTATAACGTCTCATACTTCTAACTTTCCTTTAGTCTCTCATCAAGCAGTGTGGAGAATTTATTTTGGTAGCTTACTCAGATAGCAGCTGATCAAACTACTGTATCAATTCTCACTACAGCACTCATTCAATGCCTTTTTAAATGGTTGGGAGAATTTGCAGTACAAGCTCAAAATCTTCAGCTTCTCAAGGGCATACCTTGAACACTATACGGCCATCTTCCTCCCTTTGCAGTTTTTAATCCAGAGCTTACATAAGTGAATTTTACGATCAATCGACAAAGTCATAGCGATGATTTGTATGATGTCAGTTAATTAAAAATAGTGATAGGGAAATCCACAATTAGGTCAATTTCGTCCGTCATTTTTCTCCTCGCTCAAAATAAAAATTTCAGTTCGCCTTTTATCAAAATCCTGCGATATTTTTCGTCAAGTGAAAAAACTTGCAGATCTTAACTACCTAAAACGGTGCTTAAGGTGATTCCATCGAAATAGAATTTGAAATGGAAATTTTTTAAAACTTTGCATAAACACTAACTACGTCTAGTAAATTGAAAAAATAAAATAAAAATAGGGGGTCACCATGCTTGTTTTCACGCTACAGGGCTTTAGTATGCAACTACTTTGCTATATAAAAACAGTGTAATAATATTCAAATGGGAATATTTCAAAATTGTGAAATGGAAAATTATTTAAATTGGGATATATTATGGAGAATCGTATTTACTTAAAATACGTGAAATAAAACAGGGGGGTCTCCATGCTCGTTTTTGCGCAATTGTTCGGGAAAGGGCAAATTTTCACTTCAAAATACCTCTTTCCGAGAGGGGACTGGAACGAGTTTCCACTTTGAAGGTGGCTGCTCCCACATTGAACGACGAAAAATATAACTTATTTGCGTAAAGAGTATAAAGAACTTTCGATCTTGAAATTTCGGTGGTTCTCAATGTCCACCATCTCAAAAGTGTTATGCGCACTAAAGATGCGCAATGCAAAACTAGGGAATCACCTTAATGATTGGCACATCAAAATTACAGTTGCAATGTCTCTAAACACAAAAATCTCTATATAGTAAACAAATACTAACCACAATTCCACTTGGCTTGTCATTTGCGTCAAGAACTTGCACCTTAAATGTCTCTGTGCGTGACAAAGGTGGGCTACCGCTGTCCACTGCTTTGACTCGTACGGTCCACTGACTGTTGGACTCATAGTCGAGCAGACGAGTCGTAACCAGGCGACCATTTTGAACGCGGAATGGAACGCTGGACGCAGATTTGACGACCGAATAGCTGAATGTTTGAACCGCGGATTGCTTGTTGTCCGGATCTACAACGCTTAATCGTCCAACGATGCTTCCAGCCTGCAAATTTTCTTTAACGTTTGTATTTGAAAGAGCAACACTGGTTGGGACTTCATTCACATCTGTGATGTTTATGGTGAAATATTTAGTCAAGCTAAGACCACCTTTGTCAGTACACTGGACTGCAACTTTAACAGAGGCGTTTTCTTCAAAGTTGACGCCCGCACCACCAACGGTCAGCTGATTCTTACTGACAGCTATCTTCCCATTGGCTGAGTCCGTCAGGATACAAGTATGACTCTGCACCACCCCCAGCGGGCCAAGATTGTCAGGGTCGGTGACATTCAAATCGCCAATCACACCGCCTGTAGGCGTGTTTTCTAACACGGTGTTTTTCGACAACTGAATGTCGGTGGGGTATTCATTGGCGTCTTGAACTACAACTGTGAGAGTCTGTTCAATTGATAAAGGCCCGGCTCCGCTGTCCGTTGATTTGACGCGGATGTTGTAGCTGGAAACGCGTTCGTAGTCCAATCGAGCGTTCTTGGAAACGAAGAGTTTGTCACCGCGAATTTCAAAGTTTCCTCCGCCATTGTCGGTTAAGACGTACGTAAACGTTTGCCCGACGTCTTCATCTTCTGTTAACAGCTCGTCGATTTGTACGTTCTTGCTGTTTTCCTGAACGAATCCCGTCAGACTTCCATCAATCGTGACGTTAGTGGGCGGATCATTCACGTCAATCACGGCGATGCTCAACTTTTGCGCGCGAAATAGTCCTTTATCATCTGTCACTCTCGCAATGACGTCAATGCTGGACGTTTCCTCAAAGTTGATAGCACCGCTGACCATAAGCTTCTCAGTGCACGTCGTCCCATTCTGGCTGTTTGTCTTACATGAAGTACTTCCCTGAAGTGAAAACGTTCCGTTGCCGTCATCGTCCAGACTAAACGTCAACGTTTGAACGGCGTCCACGTCCGTAGCTGTGACTGTTCCCACAACTGTTCCAGTCTTAGAGTTTTCTGGAACTGTACTGTTATCGATTGTTATTGACACGGGGGCTTCGTTGACGTTCAAGACAACGATGGAGAAACGTTTCGTCATCTGCAAACAAAAATAAAGAATTTACGTTTTGAATCGTATAGGGCGGATCCTACTTGACTTGCGCAGGCTGAAATCCGAAATAATTAAGGCGGTCATCACAAATGCTGTAAGAAAACACTTTCAATAAACCAACTTCTCCTTACTGAATGTGATATATCGCATGAGAAACTGAAGGAGAAAATTGAAGATGATCAATCTTAGGAGTGAAAGGATTAAACTTTTAATTTCTCTTTACTGACTGTGATATATCGCATGAGAAACTGAAGGAGAAAATTGAAGATGATCAATCTTAGGAGTGAAAGGATTAAATTTTCAACGGCGTTTGGTTTTCCCACTTCATTTTTAAGTTGATTTACCAGACGTTCTATCTCCACGCCGAAGCATTCAAAGCTTCGTTTTCACAAGACATACTAGCATATCACTACTTACAAATAAACGAGGGTTCCCATTGTCTGTCACTCTTGCTGTGATGTAATGCACTTTGTTGCTCTCGTAATCGGTCTGTTTAGCTCGCAGTAGTTGTCTGTTCTTGTTAACCACGAAACGACCGCTGTCATCATCGTCCAAAGAATAACTTAACGTCTGCCCAGAATCCTCATCGGTCGCGGAGAAGGTTCCAATGACGTAATTCAGCGGTGCATTCTCCTTCATTGTGTAATTGGACAATGAAAGACCACGTGGTTGGTCGTTCACATTGTTGACGGAAATTGTAATGGACGTAATGACGGACTTTGACGGTGAGCCGCTGTCCGCACTGCGGATTCGAATCACGTGGCTTTTTTGCTGCTCAAAGTTGATTTTGCAGTTGCTGCCGCCCGTTTGTAAACAAGCTTTGTTGGATTGGGCCAACTAAAATGAAACAAGTATCGTTTCGTTAGGTCACAAAGTCTATGTAACAAATTGTTTTTTCTTTTGTGACGTGTTCACTTCCTGTTTATGTTCAATAGTTTATTTCGCTGTCACTTTACCAGCACTTTTACAATTTGTTAATCTATATTTCTGGGTTATTTGTGCTATAGTGCTGCCTTGTGCTATGCTGTGATGTTCTGTGCTGAGATGTTCTGTGCTGACTGTGCTGTTCTGTTATGTGCTGTTCTGTTCTGTTCTGTTCTGTTCTGTTCTGTGCTGTGCTGTGCTGTACTGTGGTGTGGTGTGGTGTGGTGTTCTGTGGTGTTCTGTTCTGTTCTGTTCTGTTCTGTTCTGTTCTGTGGTGTACTGTGCTGTGCTGTGCTGTGCTGTGCAGTGAAGTGCAGTGAAGTGCTGTGCTGTGCTGTGCTTTTCTGTGCAGTGCTGTGCAGTGCTGTTCTTTTCTCTTCTGTGGTGTGGTGTACTGTGCTGTGCTGTGCAGTGAAGTGCTGTGCTGTGCTTTTCTGTGCAGTGCTGTGCTGTGCTGTTCTGTTCTGTTCTGTGTTGTGCTTTGGTATGCTGTGCAGTGCTGTACTAAGCTATGCTACGCTGTTATGCTGTGCTGTTATATGCTGTGCTGTGTGTACTGAGCTGTTCTTGCTTTGTGTTGCCTTGTACTATGTTTTGCTGTGTTGCGTTGTAATATAATGTAATATATTGTATTTTATTACACGACTTCACATTTTCGAGTGCAAATACGGGCCAAAACGAGTGCAAATATGGGAGCGTATTGCACTCGTCAGGAACCAGATCAACTGGTTTATTAACTTACGTCATCAATTTTCGCAAGCAAAGTTTACGAACGCGTCATTTTTTGTTCCATTTTGCGCGCGGCGAGAACGTTTGCCCTGCTTCGTTTGTCGTATAATAAACAATTTATTACACGAAAAGTCGTGCAATACGGCTGTATTTCTACTCGTCAGTTTTATTTTTTCTCGCCTGAAGCAGGCTCGAAAAAATAAAACCGAATCGTAAAAATACTCCGCCGTATTGCACTCCTTCCCGTGTAATAACCTCTTTTTATTGTAGAAATATATTGGAATTTCTTTCTTTCCTGTTGAGGTAACCTATTGCGTCGTGTAAGGTTAACTTTATCATCGTCCTGCCTACACTTACCTTCACTTGCTGCCCTGTTATCTTGAACCTCCCCCCGGCGCTGTCCAGCATCGTGTACAGATATGTTTGTCCGTTGTCAGGGTCCACAGTACTCAACATGCCAACAGTGGTATCCACGTCACTGTTTTCATCCACTGACAGTGAAGAGAGCTGGGGGAAAGGTCGAAAGATAACCATGAGTTAAAGAGACAGTGTCATGAGATGCGCATGCGCGCGCGTTTGGTCGAATCTTGAAAACCTTCGCCCAATGTTTTCAAGTTTGAAATCCAAGATGGCGTCTACAACGGCGGTGGATCTGTCGCTCGATCGCAGCTTCACAAGTTGAAAGCGACGAAATATAAAGAAGTAAATGATGAAGAAGGGAAACAAACAATAGAAAACATAGCTCGACTAATGGCTAATGGATGGGATGATAGAATGCAGAGAAAAAACGCAAGCAGAACAATGGTCAGAACAAACAAATAAGTAAGCGTGCAAAAAACTCGAGAGAAAGGTGAAGGATGTAGGTAGGCAATATATACATACATACATGAAGATGTAACAAGGTGTAGTGAAAGTGGGGTGGGGTGGGTAGGAAGGTAAGCCGGTGTATATATGGATGCGTACAGTACATTAGTAATTGTTTGGTTGGTTGGTAGGTTTGTAGGTATGTAGTTAGTTAGGCAGCCTGACCTGAATAGCTGTTGGAGCCTCGTTAACGTCTGTTACAGATATGGTGAAGGTCTTTTCAAGGAATAATGACGGTTTGCCGTTATCAGTGCTACGAACGACGATGGAATACCTAACAAGAGACAAAAACGATGCAATAGTCAGTATTCTTCGCTGAGTTACTTTGTCAGAGAGCAGATTTTGTAGAGCTATAAAGGATAATGGCTCAAGAGGAAAACAAGATGTTCAGTGTAATTTCATTGTCTCCTAACCAACGTATATTAACGACACGTCGAACAAAACGTTCACAGACTTAAGTTAAGTTTAAGTATATCACTACATGAAAGAGCTTTAGCAGGATCCAGAAAAGTTATATTCCAACAGGTCTCTTACTTATTCGGAGAAGTCTCGAAGTCAAACACAGCCAAGGTAAACAGGTCTGCGCCACGGATCTCAAAGTTGCCGTTGCCGCCGCTGCGGATTGTGTACGTGTGTTTGTCTTTCGAGTTTGGATCGACGGAGCTAAAGGTACCAAGTTTTGTACCCCGTGGTTGGTTTTCAGGAACGGTTCCAGAACCAGAAAGGACTATCTGAAAAAGACAATGACAAAATCCAGTTATTAACAGCTAGGTAGCTATTAGCACCCAAGAAATAACGAAAAACAAAGAGAGGATACGAAGATATTGGTCTTGATTCTTTCTCACACTGTCCTGCACAAAATGTGTGGATTTTCTTAGATAATTTGGAGGCTTCACATGGTTGAGAGTTGAATAAGCAAACGATTCGACAGAAATCGCATTAGGAAAGGATTCACTTCGAACATTAGGGTGCTGCTTCTAAAACATCGCCATCTTCTAATTTTGAGTCGTGTAATTCACTCCTTAAATCCATTTTGTTGTTCCCTACACTCAGCTAACGTTTCTTTCAATATTTTCTCACCTGAGTGGGTGGGTCATTAATCCTTCGGCAAAAGGAATTTCCATACGACGTCCACTGTCCTGAAGTCTGACACGTGATTGAGCTAGCTCCATTTATGACGTAATACTGAGGACACGACAGTGAACACCGGACAGGGTATTTGTTAGAACCTCCAGGACACGTGACAATGGCATGCTTGCACGTGCTGCCCAGCTGAGTCCCTGCAGGGGGACATAACAAGCTATATATCAAACTAAAGACAAATATGGGACAAGGAAATGAAATGGCACAGATAGGAGGAAGGTGCAGTGAGGTTACGGGTAAAAAAGAGCCTCATTCTCAGGCTCTTTTTCCCTACCCCGCCAACAGAACCTGGGGACGAGGATGGTAAGACCAAGAACTAAGGAGTGAGATAAGACCCCCTGGGATGAGGGGGAGGGGGGAGGGGGGGGGGGGTGAGAGGGGCAGCAATGAGGTATAACAACAGAGAAAAGATAAGGACAGAAAAGAAAAGAAAAACAGGAGATGAACCTAGACAGGGGAATAACAGGCTACAGTCAGAAGTAACGAAAGGGTAATAGAAGAAACGGTAAGACGTCAGCATTGACAAAGACAAATACAGAAAGAAAAAGAGGTAAAAAGGCAAGTTAATCAGAACAACAACAAAAAAGGAAAAGCCCATTGGTACAATGATGAAACAAGATGCATGGAGAACAGCACTAAACTGTATAAAAAGGCAACTAATCCTTTCAGTCCCATGATCAAACTGCAGATTCTTCCAGCGTTTTAAGAAGAAAATGTGTGAGTGATTTAATGAGAACAAAGAGTTCAATCAGCTTTCATTACATGCACAAAGAATTGTTTGAAAAATGCAGTGAGAATCAATCGTTCAGCCAGGATTCATCCTAGCAAGCAATCAAACGCCACGTTCTCCATACTAACGCCACGTTCTCCAAACTAGATACGAGATAGGTGAAAGAGAACATTGAAGTTAATCACCCTTAAGTGTCACGTGATTCTTACCTGGTCCACAATACCGAGGCGTGGGTTTCCCACAATCCTTAGCAACACAGTTCTTCTTGTTGGCAGCCAAGTTGTACCCAGGCCTACAAGAGCACACGCCATTAGCACAGATGTGCTCGCAACCATTGTTTGCGGTTCCGCACTGCGATGTCTCCTAGAAACGAATAAACAACAACAACAACAACAACAACAACAACAACAACATGGTCAAGTCACTTGTTAAAAGAGGTATTAAATTAATCCAGGACTAATTTAATTTGTTCCCCCAACTTGCTGACCACGTGGTTATGGTGAAATCAAAAGCTTAAAAAATGTCAAGGAACTTGTGCTCTGAGAAAAACTATTCCGTTTCCATACAAAAAAATAAAAACAAGGTTTTTTTCTCAATCTAAAATTAGCTAGATCTGCTTTGAACAACTTGATATGTGCTTGATATGAGATAACATTGCTGTAGGAACAAAGATATCATATCTTGATCGCTTTTTATGATTGAGAGATTAAAAGACTACATTAGTGGGTCATTGTTTCGTTTTGTTTGTTTTGTTTGTTTGTTTGTTTGTTTGTTTGTTTTTTCCTTTTCTTTCCGTCAGTTGTGTGGGCCGCATTTACAAATCAAAGTAAATCTGGGCTGGGTTTTTCAAAGCCCGGTTAAGCTAACCTGGGGTTAACTAAATTCCTTCCCTCTTGTTTGTGGCTAACAAACTGCAGAGTTTTGATCATAGACTAGCTAAAAAGTTTGTCCTTGCTCAAAACATAGCGACGGAGTCCTTTTTGTAATCAAACGCTTTTGTTTTTAGGCTTAAAAAAATGACAGCAAAGTTTAGGCTTAACCCAGGGTTAGCTTAACCTTGCTTCGAACAACCGGTCCCTGAAGTCTAAAGTCTGCATCTAAACGTGCAATAGGGCAGAAGGAAAACAAGGCCAGACTTAATTACAAACCTTGAGTGCGGGACAGGCTTTGCCTCGACAGCGTTTAGAGACCTGAATCGTTCGCGTTCTTGCTCTTGTACCCACAGCACACTTTTCACTACAAGCTCCCCATGCGCTCCACCCGCTCACCTAAAACGCGGACATGCAATAGAAATACAAAGCTGTTAGAGACGCGAATCGTTCGCGTTCTCGTACATGCACCTAAAGCACACTTTTCACTACAAGATCCCCATGCATTCAGCTAAAGACGCGGACATGCAATAGAAATGCAAAGCTGTTAAAGACGCGAATCGTTTGCGTTCTCGTGCTTGCACCAACAGCACACTTCTCATTACAAGTTCCCCATGCTTTCACCTAAAGACGCGGACATGCAATAGAAACGCAAAGCTGTTAGAGACGCGAATCGTTCGCGTTCTCGTGCATGCACCTAAAGCACACTTTTCACTACAATATCCCCATGCATTCAGCTAAAGACGCGAACATGCAATAGAAATGCAAAGCTGTTAAAGACGCGAATCGTTCGCGTTCTCGTGCTTGCACCAACAGCACACTTCTCAATGCAAGTTCCCCATGATACAGTAGGGAGAACATGGCTAAGACAAAAGCTGATGAAACTATCAATTCTCACTACATTTCTCATACATTTTACTTTTAAAAGGTTGGGAGAATCTGCATTTTGAGCTTGGGAGTGAAAGGGTTAATCTCCGCGATCTAATCTCCCAGTCTGCCCTAAACAATACGTTATGTAATGTGAACATAATAGAAAACCTAAGTATGTAAATTTGAGCTGATCTTGGGGTTGCCGAGCTTTCGTGTGAGGCTTCATATGCGTCTTGTTTAGGTGGCTGTTAGAACGACACTTGGAAAACTGGAGACAGTAGTTCTTCTTAGATCTTAGTAAATGATTATGATGCCATAATAGGCCATTTTCGAGATGCCTGTTGATTCTGTTCTAAACCGAGGTCTAGTGCGAAACCTTGCTTATAGAAAAAAGAATTTACATGAAAGTGAAAACTAATTTTCATAAGAAAGGTTTCGCACTTGACCTCGTTTTGCAACAGAGGCAACAGGCATCTCGGAAATGGCCTATTATAATGATGATTATGAATGACTTGTGATGACGACGACGACAATGATGATGATGATGGCAGTGATAACGATTGTAAATGCTAGTGACGATAACAATTATGATGACGATGGTGATGCATGGTGACAACGATGGCAATGATGATGATGATGATGATGATGATGATGATGACGATGATGATGACGATGATGATGATGATAAATAAATAAATAATGAAATGTTAGCAAATAAAATCTTCTCACCACACAGTCTCTATTATCAGCATAGCTCGTGCATTGCTTCTTTGACACAAGAGGCCCACATGCCTTCCCGCGGCAAACCGCTGGCTTGACAATCTTGCGTGTTTTCTCCGTCCAGCCGTTGCCACATCTACTACTGCAGGGGTTGTACGCTGACCACGATGACATCACGCAGTCCTGGTTCAGATACTGTGCGCATGACGTTGTGTTTTTCAACGCTGGACAGGAAGCGCCATTACAATAGGGCTGAGTTTTAACGGTACGAGTGCGGGTTTTAGTGCCTGGAGAAAAAAAGATTAAAACGCACTATACTTGTGACGATCATTCTACACTGACGTTGCGCATGCTATGGGGGAATTGGTTTCCAAATTTTCGCGGGAGTTTAATTTCGCGGATTGCCGACTTTTTGCGTTTCGTGAGAACAAATTAAAAGTTTTTGCAAATTTGGATTTCAGACTTTACTGTTAGGAACACTTTTTCGCGAATCTCGGGCAAGTTCCTGTCGAAGAAAGTCGAAATATGTACTTGCAGTCAATTTAATTGAAATTTAGTAATGTAAACAAATGGAGTAAATTTTCTTTTTTTGCCGAAGTTCATTTTACGGGACTTAATTTTCGCGGATCGCTGGAAAATCCGCGAAAGTCGCGAAAATTTGAACCCGCGAAAATTTCATGCCACACAATAGCAATACTTTGTTGACCATGAACTCACCCGTCCCACAGGTTGCTGTACAAGAGCTGTACGCTGACCAGCTAGACACCACGCAGTTGACAGGGCAGCAACTGTGAGTACAGGCCTGGGTCTCATTCAGTGTAGGACATACACTGCTGCAGTACGGTTGCCTAGTAACATTACGGGTTCGTGATCTGGATCCTTTTCCGCATTTCCCATTGGTTGGTGAGCACGTGCTCCACAAAGCCCAACTGCTCACCTGCAAAACAATGGTAGCTTCGTTTTAACCAATAGAATGCTTTGTTGTTTTGCGTCAACTTTACGAGACAAACGATAAATTGCATCAACTTTAGTTGTCGTGGCACACTAAATGCCATGACTGCTAACCGCTGTTGAGGATTCTGACATAACTTGATGCTTTACAGATTGACCTGTTCTGTACCAGAGCGCCTACCAGGCTTAGCCGTCAGTCAGTTGTCAAAAGCGACCGAGACTAGAGTTCGTTATTAGCGAAAAGCCAAAACATTTCAAGGCTTTTTTTTCTGCGCAGCTGAACATCACTTAAAACAGAATGTATCACAAATTTTCAAAAATACTGCATACTTGATGTCCAAGGAGGGAAAGCTTCCCCCCTTATTGGTCGTCGAAGTTATGTCTACGCTCTTTAGTACATGTAGGCAAACTTCCGACAATCTCCTGTCTTTTAGCACTATTTTATAGTCGCATAATGTTAATTTTATGCTACAATCTACACTCCTGTATACCCAGGCACAACATGCGAATTAAAAGTGCACTCATGGCAAAAAAACTCTACTCTTACCTGACAGGTAATTGGCACGGGAGTACACCGCTGACTCTCAGTTTTCGACGGGCACGAACTACCGCCACAGGAAGCTGGCCGCGTGATGGTACGTGACCTTGACCTTGAGCCGCTGTTCGCACTACAATTTCCAGCCGAAGCATTGCATTTTCCCCAGGAGCCCCAGTTGGACACTAAACAATCACGTCTGCAACAGCCACCGCGACAAGCTTTAGTCTCCCTCAATGTTGGGCAGGCGCTTCCACCACAGGATGGTGAAGTTGTGCGTTGTCGCGTACGGACTTGTGTACCAGCTGACTCACATTTTGCGTTGCAGCTTCCCCAGCTTGTCCAAGAACCGACCACACAGTTGACAGGACAACAACTAAAGCAAACAAACAAACAAACAACGAATGCTTTTTCATGTACAGTATGATGGAATGCCCTTAATAGCTAATGATGGTCTTCATGGCTGATCAGTTTGTCGTTTTGCTCTGGCAAAATGCTTCCTACGGCCAAGACACTCTTCGTTTCGCTTCATACGTACCATGGGTTCTGTTCGCGATAAAGAATGATTATTGAATATATATTTATACGGATTTTACTCCTGTTTGAGCCACCCTTCGTCCTGGTAAGCTATCACTAACCAAAACGAGAGACTTTAACCCGCTTCTGAGAATGACTGCAATTTCCTTCTTTAGCTCACTAACAGAAGTATCGTACGGCATCATGGCTGATTAACTCTTTCACTACCAAGATCAAAATGCAGATTCTCTCAAATATTATAGAAAAAAATGGATGAGTGATGTAGTGAGAAGTGATAGTTTAAATCTGCTGTCATCTCAACAAGCTATCAAAAGCCAAGTTCTCCTTCCAGTATGATATGTTTCTAGTGAGAAACTGCAGGAGAAAATTGAAGTTGATCACTCTTGGGAGTGAAAGGGTTAAACTATGACCCATACTGTTTCTTCTTGAATAGTTGGAATTATTTGTGTGATGAGCTCAGGAGTGAACGGATTGAAGCATTCACACGCTGATTTACACGTGACATAAGCCCCGCACGCAGGCGCAGTGCTCATCCTCAGCGCGTAGTCTGGGAACGAGCATACATTTCAAAATGGCCGAAAAGAGTTCAAGTGTGATTTTTCTTGTAGTTGCACATTTAAGGCTGGTTCACACGGTAAAGCAAGCGCAAACGCAAGCGCAAGAGAATGAAAACTTTTCTATTCTCTTGCGCTTGCGTTTGCGCTTGCTTCACAAATTTTACTGTGTGAACCGGTCGCTTGTGCTTGCGTTTGCGTTTGCGCTTGCTTTACTCGTGTGAACCAGGCTTTAAGGTTTATACGAGCGTCCTACAACCCCATGCAGTCAAGCATAACACAGCGTGGCAACGAGCTTCTTAACCCTTTCACTCCCAAGTTCAAAATACAAATTCTCCCAACCATAAAATAAGGAAATGTATGAGTAATGAAAAGAGAATTCATTTTTTAATCAGCTGTCATTTGAGCAAGGTATCAAATGCCAAATTCTCAATACTTTATGATATATCTCTGGTGGGAGACTGAAGTTGATCACTCTTGCGAGTGAAAGGGTTAAACTGAAAACGTGACATGAAAGTTAATTAAAGCAACTTTGTTAGATCCTGTCTTAACGTGAACTTGAACGTACCGACGATGATTACAGTTACACAAAATTATTTCAGTCAACCTGAAATGCTAAAATGTTGATCAAATGTCCATGCATTTTGATTTTATGAATTTTCAAACGACTGAATGACTTTGATTGCGTATAATCCTGCGTATGGAAAAACGTCAAAGGTCAAAGGTCAAGAACCTTCTTAGCAGTGCTACATCCGCTTACTAATTTAGAATCTCAATAACCAATAAAATATGTACACGGCTCCACTGCACACGACGTCTCCATTTCGGTTTGTTTATACAAAACACTTCTACCTAGTCAGGTAACTGGTTGTTAGTGCCTTGCGTTTCCCTTCGGAAATGGACAGTAAAGCTTATTAATAACTGCGTGTGGAAGTTTTATACCTCAAACATGCCTTTGTTTAAACACCTTGACCTCGCTGTAACTGATCTACGTGTTGCAAAAGACCACCAAGACCGACTGCATTTAGTCACCGTTGTAATAACATTATTAGACCCTAATTCGCACTGCATTATCAACACTAAACACACCAAACGACGAAGCCAGCAACAACGTTTCTCTTCGCCTGATTGTTCACTGAAAAGCAATTATAAAGTTGCTGTTTCTGCCAGTATATAGAGTTATATTTCAACGGAAATGAAAGTGATGACGGATGCATAATACCTCAAGCATGCTTACGTCTAAATAATACCTTGACCTATAACTAATCTAACTTTCAAAGTAACTAACTCGCACGTCTTAATCTAACTTTCCGGAAAAAAAATTCACAAACAAAAAAAGAAAACAAAGAGACGATTCCGGCACGTGGACAAGTGTTTTCTACTAATAGTCTTCAGTTCTTCGTAATAGGTTCAAGACGCGTCTAAACACACAAAACAATGATTTCCTGACTTCAGTGGCAATTCTACTGTTAAAATTTAGTGTTTGGCAATTCACCTCAGATCACACACAAACATGCACTTATATCATATTCTAACGAACACGGATTGGGTATTTAATGAAAGCCAAGGACAGCTTATCGTTGAAAAATCAAACGGTGCATTAGATTATGCCATATCCCCTGCCGAGCGAAACCGGAACTCGAGACGTGTGCTAAAGCAACTGAATCACAGATTTCGCAAAATAAACTAAACTCTACTTCTACTTAATGCATGTTCCAGTGCCAAAAGGCATCTTTCCAAACAAGTCTTTATCTTTGGAAAGACATTGGTATCTTTGCTGGTGACTGTCTCCATGAATACTAAACAGATGGCGTCACACATAGATAAAGGTCTACAAAAATTTAAAAATGTTTAAAGTTTAGGAATTGAGCAAATGACAATAGAAATTCATACTAAATCGATTGATTATCAGGCCAGTACCTGTTATTTTCAAACCATTTTAATGGGTTAAATACTTAAAATTGTTCACATGCAGAGAATAGTCCTGAAGTGATCCTAAGATAAATGTAAAGAGGGTCCCTAAACTGCACTTAGTCACGGTTCGTTTACACATAAACGTATTGTTTAATTTTAAAAACGTACACTTCAAGAAGCCAAAAAAAAAAAAAAAAAAAGTATGAATAAAAGAATGATGGAAAAAGAAGCCTGCTGTGAACATCCGTTTATATGTTGACCTGTTTTTAGAAATACTTATGGATGCTGATTGCACAAATTCTAAATGACTGCTTAAAAAAGATATACGACTTATTCAGAATAGGTTTGGTTAAAGTTCTAAAGTTTGTCCATCAGGTAATTGATTAAGCTCAAAGAATTTTTCGATTCTTGCGAGTTCTAACTTGTATGAGTAAAAAAATGCCACAAACCACATATTGCTCAAACTACTCGAATGACAAAAGGAGAACTGAATTGATTTGTATCGACAGCAGAAAACGGAACTGAAAAGGAACAAGAAAGTGAAAGGAAAAAAACAATACGGAGAGAGTAGAAAAAAGAAAAAAATATACGAAGTCCGGAAAGTATTACCACAAAATCTTGATAAAACTGAAAACGTACTTGCCAGTGTTACAAGATCGGCTCTGAGTTCTAGAACTTTGACAAGGTGTTCCACCACAACTGGAATACTTGGAGATAGAAAGCGTTCTCCTTTGCGTGGAATATCCACACCCGCGAAAAGGGCTCCACGAACCCCAGCTAGACTGACAATCAACACGGCAACATTTATGACACCATTTACAAACCGATTTTGGTAAAACACAACTGCCACCGCACGATGCCGGCACATCGACTTTATGTTGACTACAAGTAATACCCCATCCGCATGACTTCGAACAGGTCGACCAGGTTGTTATATACGTACAAGGCCGAGGGCTGCACGATCGCCGTCTTCTATTTAAACCTGCTCGACGTCGCCAAGAGTAGGACGGGATTATCAAGAAAAAAGCCAGCAAAAATAAAAATATGTGAAGTCGCATTTTTCGCTTGCCAAACATAATGCTTTGAATGGAGAAGCTCATCCACTTATATACGTTACGTGTTACGTTTGAGAAACAAGACATTGATCACCGTATAAGCAGTATGTTTCATAACAAGCTTTGGTAGATGAATTTCTAAATTCTCTTTATGAAAAGTGACGTCGTGAGTTGTAAAGTAATACAGGATTTTGCCTCAATACTAAATTCTCTTTTAACTGATTGCAACATTACCTCATTAAGTGTTGGGAGAATATACATTAACAGATCTAAAACATTTGTCTGGTCGTGTCTTCACTCAACACCAAATGGAATGTACTATAGTAACTCCCTGCTTCACAGAAAATATAACTAAATGAACCTAAAACCTAAGCACCATTTTAAAACGATTACATTGCTTGCGTATATCTTCTACTGCGAAAAGGACAAATTGAAGTAACGGATACTTCAAAGGGGTGAACTCTGCCTAAGCATCACCGCCTGTCAGTAATATGTCAACTAACTAATTTGAGTTGCTTTAACTCCTTGACCTTGCAATTGATCGTAGTGATCTATGTAAAAAGACCACCACGACTAACCGCATCTGGTCACGTATTTCGTTACATTCAACGCATGTCGAAACATATAAAAAACCAAGTAAGTAACAAAGTTTTCCATGGTCTGATATTTGATGGGGAAAACTCGCGATCAAAGGTAGCTCTTTGGATTGCCTTAAAGGATATACCGCATGTCTTTCTATGGAAATGGAAGTAAAAATTGAGGCATTTGTGTGTAAAAGATACATAAAATATTATACCCAAAATATCCATTATCTGAACACTTTTAGCTTGTTACTGATATAAAGTAATCATAAAAATATCGCCGGATGAAAATTATCGCGCAAGCTTTATTCCAAATTTCTGAAAAGCAATAAAAAGGAATAAAGGAAAAAAAGGTCCGGACAGTGCCAAATTTGGAATACGCAACTTTCTAAAATGGAAGTCACTTATTGACACAGAAAGAATGACTGACTGACGGACTGACGAAGTGAACTCTTAATGCAATAAGCTCGCTTTCTGCTTAGGTGGGATGACAAGCTTAAAAAGAAGAAGCATGACGACGAAGCAGAACGGTATCAAGAATATTTAGAACATACATGGAACAATATAAAGTAAAAAAATAACGTACTTGCCAGTGTAGCAGGATCGGCTTTGAGGACTTGGGCAAGATGTTCCCCCACAACTGGGATATCTAGAAACAGACGCCGTTCTTCTTTTTGTGGAATATCCACACCCGCTACAAGAGTTCCATGAACCCCAACTATACTGACAATTTTCGCGAACATACATATAACAGGTATGGCCGTGTGAATTACTCGGGCAATCTGTACCACCGCAAGAGGGTTTCCTGTAGATTTGGTATATTATAGACCTTGTTCCCCGTCCGCAAGAACTCGAGCATTTTGTATAGTAACCACGATAATAACAATCTACACGACTGCATCGTCTTCGCCTTCGCCTTAGCCAAGAGTTGGACGGGATTATCAGGCAAAGGAACAGCAAAAACCAAAAAATGTGAAGTCGCATCCTTTGCTTGCCAAATGTAATGTTCTTCTCGGAGAAGCTCACCGACTTATATACCTTTCTTTGAAAACTAAATTATTTAATATTCAGAGAAGCTAGACATTGATCAATGTATAATCACGCGGTTTACACCAGATTTAAAGGACGATGAATTTCTGAATTCTCTTCCATGTAAAGAGGCGTATAAACATTAGCTGTAAAATGATACAATTTTTGTTCCAAAACTAAATTCTCTTTAACTGATTGTACATTTCCACAAAAATGTTAGAAGAAAATATACGAGCAGGTCTAAAACGATTTGCCTGGTCTTGTCTTAATGTGACACCAACCGTGGTGTTTCAAGGTAACTTCCTACTTCACAGAAAATATTAATAACAGCCCAAAAAACTCAAATTTCATAACAATTCATTCAGATATTCGTACTTTTGAACGAATAGTTGGCTTGCATATCTTTAAATGCGCCCAAATCCTAAAGCATATCACGGGAGTTCAAAATGAACTTTGACCTGGTATCACATATTACCACGTACGCAGTATTTTATCACATTAAACAAATGTTTTGATTGTTCCTTTTCACTGGTGAAAAAGACAATTATAACCGCAAAACTATATAGACAACTAAACAGTGTTTTTCTCCCAACTAGTAACACGCCTTCTTTCAAAACCTATGCGATAAGACATGTCTAAATACATAAGGCACTTACGTCAGGAGAAAATATTTTTTTGGTTTTGCATTTTCAATTTTACTGTTAGAATCGACAGTACTTCTTCACTGTAGACAATCCAGCACAAATATGGAGCATTAATATATGTCTGTATTCTATAAAACAAGAATAGGTGTATCTTATAGCTGAAGATCAAACGGTGTGGTCTTCACTTACAACATGATTGTTATACATTATATCCGCATGCTGGGTTAATTATTCATATTCCTATTACACAGATTCCAAAGAGCACCGTTCCCCATTGGGGGTGCGCATGCAAAGGCATTGGCAAATGACCTGCGGTCAAAACAACGACGAAGAATCACATATACTATCAACATATACTATCAAGTTCGAGGTCTCATCGTAACAATGTTTCCTGATTCAAAACGAAAGGTATGGCTCAAGGTAAGTGACGTTTGCCTGAGAAATCGCGTTGTTTCATGCGTCAGCAATTGAGGTTTTACCACAGTAACTTCCTGTATCACAGACTGTGTAAAACTAATGGCCCTAAAAACTGTTTTTTTTTTTTTTTTTTTTTTTTTTTTTTTTTCATAAAAACAAATGTGCATGTTTGTAACGTCAAACGACTAGATACCTTACAAATTTACTTTTGAGTAAGCACAAGCCTACATGTAAAAAATATTCATGGACGTTTAGAGTAAACGTTGACCAAACTTAAGCGTGTTTCAGCAATACTACACATTAAATTTAAGCTTTATCAGTTCTGTATTACAACATGTGCGAACGAACCTGAAAACATGTCAGAGCAATTATATCTTTTTTTGTGCAAGAACGATATATGGAAAATTTATGCCCCATGCATGCCTTTTGTCTAAATACCTTGACCCTACAACTGATCTACCTGTTACGAGATAATTATTACACAATTTTTCTTCATCTTAAAAAATAGACAATGAAACACAACGAGAAAAATGGACGACTCTAGCACAGAACACCAAAACAATTGAACACTGCTTTCGGCTAACATGCGTTCTTTCGCAATGCATCTTCTTCAGCATATTAGTTTCAGTTACTTAAGCTCATCAGGCGAAGCGCTCGAAATTTTTGATATTTGCAAGTTCTGACTTGTACAAAGAAACAGATATCAGAAAACCACAGCTCGCCCAAACTGAATGGTAAGAAAAGAACTCTCTTACATTTATAAATGCACTGAACTTCTGGTAGTGAATTATCTTGAGCTTAGTAGCTAAACATGAGCAGGCAAAGAGGACGATTCAGCATTTGAAACATCTTAGAAAGAAACTGATCCCCAGAATAGCTAATCCTATTTCGGAATAGGTCCAAAAGGTTGGCCTTGAATGACAGCTGATAGAACTGTG
Organism: Plumapathes pennacea; assembly: GCA_964036295.1. Lineage (NCBI taxonomy): Eukaryota > Metazoa > Cnidaria > Anthozoa > Antipatharia > Myriopathidae > Plumapathes > Plumapathes pennacea. The sequence goes on from OZ038468.1 coordinate 2,555,054, forward strand.
AACTCGAAAACGCCAAAAAGCATTGACAAAACTGAGAAATTTCTGAAATTTCAAATAGCAATCAACGGATGAGTATTCTTTAGAGTTGTATTGCAGCCATGTATAAATAGAGCGTTTTCTCATGTTCAAAACGTACTGTTTTATGAAAACAGTTTGCAAGAAAAGCAGTACTGGGTCTCATGCATTTCTCGGCTTGCCAGTATAACGTAATTTCTAGATTTCTTTTATGCAGTCGACATCTTTTTGTCAAAAATAATAAATGGAACAAAAGACAACGGAAGGGAGTAACTTTTCAACTTGGAACTTGTATCCGTTCACTTCCAAGCTCAGAATACGAATTCTTCCAACATTTTAACAAGAAATTGCACAAGTGATATAGTGAGAATTGATATCTCAATCAGCCTTCAACAAAAAGCAAGATATCGGAGGTCAAGTTCTCCATTTGGATGATACATATATCTGGTTAGAAATAAAAAAGAGAACATTGAAGTTGATCGCCCTTGTGAGGAGAACGTCCCGGAAAAAAACTCAAAGCAACTTGAAACCAAGTGGCGAAAGCCAACCGGTTCTAATCCGGCTTTGAATGGTTTGGAGAATGTACATTATGAACTTTGGAGTGAAAGTGTTAAGTGACAGCAGATTAAATTTTAACCCCTAAAACGGCAACATTATTGACAGCTCAGAGATAAATATTAAATGACAACAAAGAGTGGAGTAAAGTTTGCTCCACAAACTACGGCTCTTTGTCGCCAACGAATATGTCGCGTGACAGCATGTAACGTCATAAAAAAATTATCTCAGAAGTTATGCATTCCACCAGTTCTTTTATATTTTCAGGAAGACTGTTAATTTTATCTTCAAGCAAAATTCTGGGTAGATTTAAAGCTTGTATTAGGAGTTATCGCGCTCGTATCTTGGCGAGGTCTAGAAAACAATTAAGAAAGCCAAATACACATCAAATGGAAACATACTTGCCAGTGTAACAAGATCGGCTTTGAGTTCGAGAAATTGGACAAGATGTTCCTCCACAACTGGAATACTTGGAGATAGATAGCGTTCTCCTTTGCGTGGAATATCCGCACCCGCGACAAGCGCTCCACGAACCCCAACTAGACTGACAATTAATTCTTCCACAAGATCTCGTTATCTTCTTGGCAGGACAAGAAGCCCCACCGCATATTGCCGCTACCCTAACTCGAAGATCACACGATTGTTGGCAACCTATGCATCCGCTCCAGTCGTACGAGTAACGACAGTATGTATAACGTTTGCAAGGTATGGGCGTACATGGAGGCGGTCTTCGTCTCCGACGTCTTCGTCTCCACCAGGAGTCGGAAGTAGGTATCGAGAAAAGAGCTAGCAAAACTACAAAAACGCAAAACTGCATCCTTTGCTTGTCAAAATGTAATGTTGTGTCTGGAGAAACCTATCGATGTTATGCCTTCCGTGAACAATTCCTCTGTTATATTCCAATATACTTGAGAAAATAGACATCGATCACCAAACTACTAGCCTGTTTTGTAACCAGCTTTGAAAGATGAATGTCTAAGTTCTCTTTGTGAAAAGTGACTTACACGTCAGCATGCAAACATTCCTAAACAGACTCGCCTGGTCTTAACTTCAAGCGTCAGCAATTGAGGTTTACCACAGTAACTTCCTGTATCACAGACTGTATAAAACTAACGGCCCTAACAACTGAATTTTTTCATAAAAAGCAAATTTGGACGTCTGTAACGACTAGTTGGCTTACAAATTTACTTTTGAGTAAGCACAAGCCCACATGTAAAATATATTAACGGATGTTTAGTGACTGTGAACTTTGACCAAACTTAAGCTTGCTTCAGCAATACCACGCATTAACTGTGAGGTTAACTTGGGTGAACGAAAACAAAAGTATTTATGCTGTCCCTTTTCTACCAACTTTCAAACATAAGTGACGAACGACAGCTTGCCCAAACTAAATGGTAAGAAGAGATTTTTTTTACACAATATAGTCCTAGAATTCACAGTAAGTGCTATATCCGCATGCCAAATGAGCTTAAATCCTGAGTCATGTATTGAACCACAATTTTAAGATCGAGCCAGAGCGAGGAACCTCTGGCACCCAGGGTATTTATGGTCTTATAACGCAGATGCAAAAGACTAGAACAATTCCTGGTGTCACCAGGAAAGTGAAGATAAATCAATCACACTTCAAATCAAATCAAAGTCCTCTGAGTCGACGTTTCCTGTTCTGAAATGAAAGGTAAGATGCAAAGATGCAAGGTATATTTTAATTGCCTGTTCAAGATATATAACAGCTTTCTGTAAATTTGCGTAGGCCCAGCATTTCCCCAAAAATTCGTACAGTGAATATCCTGAACTAGAGCATAGCGTGTGTTCTGTACGATTGTTCGCGACTAATTTTGAGAGATTGGAAGCTGAGTTAGGAAAGCGGCTCAAGATTTATCAGTGCACAAGTTCTGCCATTCACACAATAGTCATATATAACGTTGTACAACAGTTCACATCTTGTAAACGGGTGTTATACGTTTCAAAATGCGTACATGAATACGTAGGTTTGGATAAAATGTATCCCTAGACAGCTCTAAAGATCCAATAATTACTTTTGCGTGAAATACAAGGGATCCGATTTTCCAATTTTCTACAAATAGTCAAATTGGCTTCACATCCTAGGGAATTTGTTCTAAATATTGTCGCAATGGTTGTCATTTTAAATGAAACGCTAGAGGCGGAAGGAGATGAATAACATCCAATATAAAACCAGCTTTAAACCTTCTACCCAAACTCTAAACCTTCTAACCCAAACTCTAAACCTTCTAACCCCAACCTAAGCCTAAAAGAAAAACCTATCTAATAAGTTAGGTGTAAGGGCTTGGTTAGTTCATGCTCTAAATTGGAGAACTTAGGTTATCAAACAATAGGTGGCATTCAGCAATCGTCACCAACCCCCTATAACGAGCACGCGATAAAAACATTGTAATCTATACTTTTTATACATAATCAGAAGAAAATATAAAAGAACAATTATTTGGATTTCTATTTGGTTTCCTGTTCAAAACAGACTATTTTATGCAAAGCGTTCGCACGTTGTATTTCTCAACTCGCCGATTTCTAGAATGCAGTCGAACATCTTTTCGTCAAAAAGCTAGACTGACAATCGACGCGGCAACATGTATGACACCATTTACAAACCGATTTTGGTAAAACACAACTGCCACCGCACGATGCCGGACATCGACTTTATGTTGACTACAGGTAATACCCCATCCGCATGTCTTCGAACAGGTCGACCAGGTTGTTATATACGTACAAGGCCGAGGGCTACACGATCGCCGTCTTCTAGATATACCTTGTTCTACGTTGCCAAGAGTAGGACGAGATTATCAAGGAAAACGCCAGCAAAAATAGAAATATGTGAAGTCGCATTTTTCGCTTACCAAATTAAACGTTTTCTTTGGATAAGCTCATCAATATATGTAGTACGGCTCCCTTGAACAACTATACTCTATTACAATTGAGAAACTGTGCATTGATCATCGTGTAACCAGCCTGTTTTAGAACCAGCTTTGAAAGATGAATTCCTGCATTCTCTTTCTGAAAATTGACATGTAACCTTAGCTGTAAACTAATACAATGTTTCGTCCCAAAGCTAAATTCTCATTCACTGACTGCAACATCACCTCCACAAATGTTAGGAGAATATGTATTAGCAGATTCTAAAACCTTTGCCTGATCGTGTTTTCACGTGACAACACATGGAATCTACTAATGTAACTTTCCACTTCACAAAAAAAGCCTAAAATTAAAGTCGAAGTAACAGTTTCACAGTCAAGCTAATTTGGGTTTTGCAATTGGAAACGGCTACTTGGCTTGGGTATCTGAAGCTCAAATAATAACGGATGTTTAAAGTGAACTTTGGCCAAGCTCAAGTGCCTGTCAGCAACGTATCAAATTAAATTCGGACTGTATTGAGACTGTATCACACACAGTTTTAACACAACATAAGTTTACCACCGTCCTGGTAGACTAAAATACCATGTATAAAATAACATGAACGAAACTTGGAAATATGTTTTTCACTTTTTCGTTTTGTTTTACTAAATTTACTGTCGTTACCGAAGTTTGTATCGAATTTCCGTGTGTCTCTACACTTACAGTTTCCATTCGCATAAACGGACCCTTTAAACATACATGGTTTATCTGTCGCGTGTCCTATGTTACCATTTGTGTTGAATGTTTCTACAGCTCTTGCACCTGATCTATGTGTTATAAAACGATCACCAAGACTAACTGGATCTGTCTAAACACATCCACCTACAGAGCCAAAAACAACGTGCAGTAGTACATTAAGCAAAGTGCAGAGAACTAACCGAGATATAATGCTTAGCTCTCGTATCTTGGCGAGGTCTAGAATACAATTATGAAAGCCAAATACACATCAAATGGAAACATACTTGCCAGTGTAACAAGATCGGCTTTGAGTTCGAGAACTTGGACAAGATGTTCCACCACAACTGGAATATCTGTAGATAGAAAGCCTTCTGCTTTGCGTGGAATATCCGCACCCTTGACAAGCGCTCCACGAACCCCAGCTAGATCGACAATTAACACGGCAACAGTGAGTGTTACACGATCTTGTGATAGTCTTTGTCGGACAACTCCCACCACAACTTGCCGACGACTTAACTCTTAGACTACAGGATTGCTCTCCTCCTCCGCAATATTGGCTGCAGCTGCCCCAATCCGAGCTGTAATAACAGTATGTATATCGTGTGCAACTACTGGGCCAACATGATCTTCTACGCCGTCTCCACCATGAGTCGGACAGAGGTATCGAGAACAAAAACAGCAAAACTACAAACACACGAAACTGCATCCTTTGCTTGCCAAACCTAATGTTGTATCTGGAGAAGTTTATCGATGTTATGCCTTCCCTGAACAATTCCTCTGTTCAATATACTTGAGAAAATAGACATCGATCACCGAACTACTAGCCTCTTTTATAGCCAGCTTTGAAAGATGAATGTCTAAGATTTCTTTGTGAAAAGTGACTTATACGTCAGCTGTGAAATGACACAATTTTTGTTCAACAGCTAACTTCTCTTTCACTAATTGCAACATCGACTATAAAAAGTTTAGGAGAATACATATGATCAGATCTAAAATATTTGCCTGGGCGTGTCTAAGAGTGACATTGTACCAAGGTAACTTCCGGTTTCACAGTAAATAATAACAGCCCAAAAAGCTGCAACTTTCATAATAATTCATCTGGACATTTGTAACCGCAAACGAATAAATGACTTTAATTGTGCATAAAGCCTACACGAGGAAAATATAACATGGATGTTTAGAGTGAACTGTGACCTACAGCAAAGCATATTTCAACAATTACCAACACACTACATAGTATTTTATTTCAAGGAACAGCTTTTTGGTTGTTCCTTTTCACTGTGTGTGTGAGCGAAATATAGAAATATATAACTGATTTAAATATAATATTTCGTCTTTTATGTTTGTCTCTATACCTCTACACCTTCGTTTAAGTTTAACCTGTAGTGTATCTTCACGCCTATACATTCAAATAAAAATGAATTCCTCTATCGTTGTCTCATACAGCTTATCTATTTTTGCAAAACCGGAAGTGTTGCGCGTAAAGGAAACATGAAAGCTGTTGTGCTTCTGAAACACTTTGCCTCGGTAAGTGATCTATGTGTTATGACCACCACGACTAAACCATCGTGAACATTTTATATAAACGTTTAGAAAAACACACAAAACATGAAAAGAAAATTGGACAACTATAGTACAGTAAAACAATGAAAGACACTTAAAAAAAAAAAACAGTATTTTTAACTAATACACCTTCTTCCGAATTCCATGGACTGATAAGCATGTCTAAACAGATAGTTCGGCATTAACATCAATAGAAAATATATTCCTGGTTTGGTATTTATAATTTTAGTGTTAAAATTGACACTCTTCTTTACTATACACAATCCATAAAAGAAAATGAGACCTGAATAAACTTTTATATGCTTCAAAACAAGAACAGGTGTATCTTAGAGCCGTTTTCGGATGACTGTCGAAAACCAAAACCAAAGTAATCACACAGGCCAATCACAGAGACTGAGAGAAAACAGTTCAGCCAATCAGAAGCCAAAGTAATTCACGTTTGGTCTTGCGTTTGGCTTTACTTTCCAATCGGCAATGCGAGTACACGCCATCGCGTGCGTGAGAAGTGTTTGGTTTTGATTTTGGTTTTGTTCCTGATTGGTTGAGAAGGCTGCCAAACTTGTTTGGACCAATCAGAAAGCGTAGCAAACTCAAAACCAAAGCAATCACACGATTACTTTCGACAGTCATCCGAAAACCGCTCTATAGCTGAGATCAAACGGCGCAGTCTTCAATTGCAGGATATTACCTTATATCCGCATGCTGGGTAAGCCTAAATGTCGAGACATGAATTGAAACAAAATTTTAAGATTGTCATTCGTATGTCTATTACACAGATTCCAAAGAGAATTGTTCCATATTGTGGTGCGCATTGGCAAATGGCCCGCGGTGAACACCAAGAAAACGACGGTAAATCACATATTAACTTTTAAACCAATTCAAGGTCTCACTGTAACGATGTTTTCTGATCCTAAACGAAAGGTATGGCCCAAGGTAAGTGACGTTTGCCTAACATATCGCAACGCTTGTTATGACCCGCGCACAGTATTCCCAAAAAATGCAAAGAGAGAATGAAAAACGCGTACAGTGAATTTCTTAAACTTGTGTCTATTTTGTGCTTTCAATAATCGTTGGTGAGCAATCTTGAGTAATTATTAGTACAGATTCAGGAGAGTGGTTCAAAATTCATCATCGCCAAAGTACTGCAATTCACCGCTCATCGTGTATTAGATTACTCAAATTGTATATTTCGTCGGTTCTGTCAACATGTGATTAAATATAACCGCAACGGGTCCGGCTTTCTCAAATTAGTGCTTATGCGGTTCAGTGAAGAAATTATCCGACAAAAAGGAGGTTTCTAAAACAAAATGTTTTCAAAGGTAACACTCCCTAACAGAGTTTATCGCTGCATAAAACAATAGAACATTAGCTTGACTCTGTTTGGGATTACAAATTTAACAAACTCGAAACGACTAGAAAGTCTACCGAACGAACAATAGGTCAGTTTTAAATCGTCGCTCATCTCACGCCCGCACGGATCACAAACAGCACGTAATAACAAAGAAATGTAGAAGGAACAGTTTACCTGGATTTCTGTCTGTTTAGTCAAGTAAAGAGCGGTTTTTGTTCAATATTCGTTCAATTGAAAGCCGTTTCAAGTTCTATACAGGTTTAAACTTGTCAGCCTTGCGCAATTTTGAGTTCTCTCATACAGCCTTTATCTCTTTACAAAATTTAAAGGAACAAAAAAAAGGTCTTCTTAACAGCTAACCTTCAAAAAAAGCCAAAAATTAAAATCAATTCGATGTGAACCTCAACCGAATTTACTTTCACCCCCAAGAGTGATCAACTTCAATTTTCTCCTTCAGTTTCTCACTAAAAATATATCATACAGTAAGGAGAACTTGGTATTTAATACCTTGCTCATATGAAAGCCGATCCAAGTATCAATTCTCACTACATCACCCATACAATTTGTTCTTAAAAGGTTGGGAGAGTTTGTATTTTGAGCTTGGGGTCAAAGGGTTAAACTGCGTAATTTTTTTCTTTAACTGTATCTGCTTTTCTCCTCTCTTCTTCCAGTGTCCCATTCTCCCACTCTGCCTGCCCGTCTGTCTGTCTGTGGCCTTTTTCTTTGTGCTTCTTATCTCTTTCCCTCTGTACCTGTTTCTCACTTTCTCTCTCTGTCATGACTATCACCTAAGTGTCTCTCGACCATGTGATCGGATATCTATCGCCGTACTCCAAGGTCTAAATAAGAGTATTTAATGCAGTCGCTGCCACTCTATAACGTTCTTTCTGATACTGAGACGACCGTTTAAATGGCTTTACAAAGAACAGAGTCCTATAAACGAGAATTAGTCAGCCCATATCATGCCTCTTAACGATGATAAACTAACACACCATGGGCTAGCCTGCACAACAGAAGCTTTAATTTCTTTATGGGGAGCGCGCGCGAATGGGGAGCGAGCTTGTCGCCTGGTACGAGACTTCAAGTCACACAGATGACAAGCCGTGTGGACAAGCACGAGGGCCTGTTGCGCAGGCTAACCATAGGACAGTACAATAACATTTGCCTGTCTTTTCTGCGAGTTGGACCATTTCTCTAAGAGCACCACTAAACTTCCTTTAATCTCATGAAAGTCTGTATATGTTATGGGTACAAGTCTCAAATGCATAGCTGTATTTGGCAGTGGTTTTTTGTTTGGGAAATTGGCCATTTGCACTTGTAAAATTAAGTGATTTCTTAAATTGGCGCACTGCACAGATATGTTACCGCCGTGAAGCCACGAGAAAGAGTCACTCACTTGTACGGTACACTTTTCAACAAGATTACCTGTCTAAGCACGTAGAGTAGAACTAATTAGTTTTATTTCGACTGTTGACATATTTACGCACCACTTGAGTATCATTATCAACCTCCACTGTTGAAACTAGGCTCAGACACAAATATCACGTAAAATCGCCTAAATATCTTTCCGGAAATTCCCGAAAAAAGCTCTAAATATCTAAAAAATATATAAATATCCCGGACATTTTTCTAAATATCTCGAGAAATTTTTCAAATATTTCCCTCTCTTGCTCATAAAAATGACAGTAACCCAATCACAACAACAACTTGATTTATAATTATGGTCACCAAATCGATGAAATACACGCCAGAGGATCACTAGCGTCCGGCTTTGCCTGCATAGCAGGTTATGACCACACGTGGTAAAGATAAAGAAACCAAACATGAACATGAAGTAGTATCTTCAGAAGAACCAGCACTTCCAGCATCCGCCATCTTGGCCACCACTGGCCTACACAAGACTTATGGGATACATTATTCAAGGAGGAAACCGCTGAATTAGATTACTGGTGGCACCAATTGAATAAAAAAGGTTCAAACGTTAAAGAAAATAAAGCCTAGATTGCATAAAGACTGAAAACTATTCTAAATATCTCCCCCCAAATTTTTTTTTCTAAATATCTCGAAGTTTTCTAAATATCCCTAAAACCTCTAAATATCTCAAAAAATATCCAGATATTTGTGTCTGAGCCTAGTTGAAACCGTACTTAATAACTTAACTTCATCAAATCCATTTGACCTTGTTTAACACAAGCAATCTTTGTTAGACTAAACTTTAAAGAAAAATTAAGTTGAGGACTTCTCGTTTTTATTACATGCATTGATAAATCATATTATTTGGTTTAGGCAAACGGATCAAAGTGAAAAAAATACTAAATCTGTAACAGACATTTATGTGAAATGTAATTCAAAGAGTCGAAATCTTGTCCGGTCTGCTTCAAAATGGATTGCGTGACTGCTGATGTCGACTGCATCTGACCTTGGACAATTAAAAAAGCGTCTTGCTTAGGCTTGTTCCGGAATGTGATACTGTAGATCATCTATGTTTTAGTGCCTGCATCGCTTTTAATACGTTCGTCTTGTACAAAAAGTTGCTACAAACTGAAAGATTTTACCAATCTGCCGAGCTACATATTACAGAATTGTGAAAAAAAAAAAAGAAAAAAAAAAGGTACGGTTTCAACTTCAATGATGACGAAAGTGGTAAAATGGTTGAAGATATCTCGTTGTCAGTTTGGCCTCAACATGATGCAACAAATTAATGATTAAAAATAAACCGTTTGCAATATTGAATTCAGCAGTGTTTGTTTTTAAACATGTAAACTGAACTAGATATTTAGCAGGAAATATCTCTGGATTCACGGTCTTTAAAACACAAAATCACAGCAAAACCTACTGACTAATCTTCTTGAAGCAATAATCTGCCCTCGAACAGAATGTCCAAGCCCTTTAAATGGATATTATTGTCTCATAAAGATCTGGTAGGATGTCCATGTGTCTAAACAGCTACAATATACACATCATCTTAAGGTGGTACTGGAGGCTAAAGGGGACTGACCCTCTCGGATTTACATAACTTTTACAACTTCGACTTTTCTTACAACGAGGAAACTTGTGTGCCAGGTTTTGTGTTCATGCGCCAAGCCATGTTGGAGATATACGTGAGTCACTATATTGCCTTTGGTTGTTTCAATTTCTGTAAATATATTGCTTCTGTGATACGTCCAAATTGAACAGTCAAGAAAAATAGTTTAATGAGCTTACAGAGTAAATATCGGTTACTGGATTTCCAATTGAGCCATTGTTTTTCCTTCAAATGAGCAGAACATGACAACAAACGTTTACTTAGAAAACTCTATCGTTGTACACTGAACTTTGTATCTTCTCCACCCCAATATGACACGTTCTAATTTGCCATAATAAAGCCATTACTATGATGACATTGGAGAATGACACCACAGAAGATAATTCGAGAACAACAAAATGAGAGAAGTCTTAGTGGGATGTGCGAAAAAAAATGCAATACCGTTTGTTCCTACCTGTGTCTAGCACGCAAGCACAAACACGTCATATTTCATTTCACATAAAACCAGTCGAAATCTCTAGAAGTAAAAAAATAAAACTCGGAATCGTACTCACACGCCGGTGTTACAACGCTGTGTCTGAGAGCTCGGGCCCGTGCAAGCAGCCCCACCACAGCTTGGGGCGCGATACGTACGAACCCTTTTCTGGGTAGACATTCCACAACCGGTGCATCTACTCCAGGAGCCCCACTGCAGCCAATAACAGTTAATAGGGCAGCAGTTCGTATTGCAGTAGCGGGTTTGTCTCATGCTGTAAGAACAGGATCCCCCGCACTGTTCCCACACTGTTCTTTGTCGTGTGCGGTATTGCGCGCCTCTCCCGCACGTTCTAGTACAGGCGCTCCAAGAGCTCCAACCGCCGACGGAGCAGTTGCGATAACATCGGCGCCTTCGTCTTCGACGCCACGCCAACGATGGCGAAAGCAAAGCGAAAAACGCCGACAAATAAAGAACTAACACTGTTAACCGCATTACTGTGGGCCTCGTAGTGACATCTCGGACACCAAACTGCTAGTTTTAAAATAGAGGTCATACGATTGGCCTGACCAATGAGAAAGCATCTGGCGCCATCTCGAGTTACATAACATGCAACAATGGGATCTTAGACGACGTACGACTCGGATCTGTCGCAAGCTAAAGTGCTGATCGACAAATTTAGTTTCTATAGTTGAGTACTTCTGTTCGAGTCTTTTACGCGAATCCGAGCGGGGTGTTAGCACTCGTAAATGTCGACGATTACATTTGAATGCGTAAATTCTTGACTTCATCGAGCATCCGGAGGTGAGGTCAACTAATTTGAACTCCCGCTTCGGTTTGAATTGGGCTTGAACTCTTGCCTTGTGTTGCAAAAACGGTGACCACAATGAATGATACGAAAACAAGATTGTTTACATGACGTTGATCTCGCATTTGACTAGACCACGCATTTGTTACAAGGAGTTTTGTGCTTGATGTGTGTTACTGCGTAAGGTAATGCGGACAATTTTGTTGCCTACGAAATTCGCCATAATCATAACACCCAGGAAAATCACATGGAATATATCATTTTGTATTAGTGTCTTGAACAGGGTCCAATTTTTGATTCAGTCTTGAACAGGCTCACAAATTATAGCACCTTATCTTAGCCAGCATAGCAAAAATTAACATTTTTTTGTCTTGAATAGGGTCAGGGTTTGATATGGTCAGCGGGACCCCCCTACCTAATTTCCTATTAAGTATCCCCCCACCCCCGGTAGTAGAACCTTGACAACTCGAACCCTGGATAACCTCGCTAACCTGAACTAATTTCTATGTACCACTAAGTCACTCTCGATATATCGAACTCCCAATAACTTGAATTATTTTCCGTTCCATGTGCCGCCGCAAAGGGTATCATTTTCAGCATTGTAGTCTCAAATGGCGTATAGAATTTGAGCCTTTGGTCTGGAATAGGCTAGAAGATTTTGATATTTAGTCTGAAATAGGGTCAAAAACTGACAAAAATCGCATATTTTGGTCTGACACAGGGTGAGGGTTTTCAGTCTTAGGTGGCACACCCCACACAAGATTTTGAATAGTACCTCCCACCCCCTGGGGAAATAATCAGCGCACGAAAACAAAGTTGTTTCTACTCACACGCCCGTGTTACAGCGTCGAGATTGGGACGTCGTAGTTGGACAAGCCGTCCCGCCACAGATCGGTCGACGGCGAATCTGAATCGATCTACTCTGCGTAGAAATTCCGCAACCGGAGCATCGACTCCACGAGCCCCACTGCCACTGACAGTCAAGTTTGGAGTTTACGACGCAGTAAACCGTATTCCGAAGACTGTAAGAGCATGAACCGCCGCACTGTTCCGACACTGTTTTGTACCTCGTGCGGTAACGCGTGCCGTAGCCGCACGTTCGCGTGCACGAGCTCCAAGAACTCCAGCTACTGACCGAACAGTTACGGTAACACCTTCGTCTTCGTCTTCGTCTCCACCCCAAAGAGGGCGAAAGCAACATGAAAAACGCAGTCAACTCGAGCACCAACAGTGTTAAGCGCATAGTCACACGTCTGTTCTCTATGTGACAGCGATAATTTTCTCGACCCCGCTCAAATGTTGAAGTAGATTTATCGCATCTTCAGAGACCCAGGGGCCCGGGGGGTGTACTCGATAGGATTTTGGGTAGGGGGGTTTCGCTGACTCTATAAAACCCTGACCATATTCAAGGCATAAAAATGTAAAGTTTGCTACCCTGTCTAAGACAAAGTGTTCTAATTTGATACCCTATTTTTAATATTCCAGTCAGTGAGATACGTTAGCCTGCGTTGCGTGCGTTTCCACTGGAGCATACGAAGAAATCACGTGAAAAAATGGCGAGTGCAAAAAATGTGGTCGAGGGGGGAGGGGAGGAGGAGAAGATCTTCGAAAAAAAACCACCCTGTTTAAGACACGAAAATGTAAAATTTGATACCCTGTCAGAGGACCCTAAAAATATTATTCTATTGGGCGGGCGAAACGTCCCAATATAGGAATATATATGGGAGTAATCCCCCTCCCCTCTCCGGCGGACCCAGGGGCTTATCGCCATGTCCTCTTCTTTACAATGTACTATATTTCCGGAGTTAGGTATCACAAACGTGATTAATTTTGACCTCAAGCCGGATATGCCCAGACATGTTTCATTTATTCTGGTTGAAAACGAATATTTCCGATAAGAACAAGTGGAGTGTACGTTAACAGAAAGTTACGTTAAAAATACAAATATTGCCTGTGATTGCTCAAAACTGTGGATTCAAGAGCAGATTTTATAGTTCAGTGTTACGTTCGTAAAACTTCAAGACTTCGACAAGAAACTCAAATATTGGATTCGATACTCAACTATAAGTGAGTTCAAAGAAGTTTCTATAACATAAGTTGTTAAGCACAAGGAAAACGAGGCTTGTACACGAAGTGAATATTTTACCTAGTTACATATTAATGGCGACGGGCGTAGACTATTAACGGAAAGGAACGTCATTAACGTATTTCCGCACATAACCAAACGTGAATCGATGGTTTGTCATCAATCAACGTCTTGTGAATTGACACTTCTCTCGATCGTTGGTCCGAAGAATGACATTCGCCTTAAACAATTTCACAATCGTGATCTTAAACTCTCTTTAAAAAATCCAGAAAAAAATATTCCACCCATCAAAAGTTCCTCAGCGAAAAACCGATTGAACTATTACGTCTCACTACATCTTTCCTACATTTTCTTCTTAAATGGTTTGAGAGAATCTAATACGCCATCAACTCAGGAAAAACCAAATTTCTTCTGACACGCCTGTCTTTTATATTTGGACTAGATACCACCAAGAGAGGATGCTCTCTTGATATCACTCGATGTCAATCACGCACATACCCAAAGAAGTAGACTTATCATTCACTTAGCTATTCTTCTGAAACACCAAGTTAAATACCCCTTGCAAGCACTTCTAATCCTGGTTATAACTCCGTTAACGAGACAACACGATGAGAAAGCAACTGGCACTCAAAAACCACACAATAACAGCCGGGGATTACAGTACCTTACCGCTATTTCCGTACATGCAGGGGCACGAAACGTTGATTAAAAAACCAGACGAAAGAAATAGTGACAACTCACACATTCGCATTGCAGCTCCTGGTTTGTGATCCGGGACAACTCCTGCCTCCACAAGATGCTTGTGTTCTAACCACAGCATTTCTCCGCTGAGTTGATCCTCCGCATGTCGCTCCACAAGCACTCCACGCGGCCCAGCTGAAGACACAGTTGACCGGACAGCATTGGGTGTTACACGTGCGAGAGTCTATTAAACTGGGACAACTGCCGCCGCAGCTTTCGGCCGAAATTCTGGCGCGAGTTCGAGTTTGCTTTCCACCACCGCATCTCACGGAACAACCACTCCAGCTTCCCCACTTGGAGAGTCTGCAATCTTTAGGACTACAACGATAACGTCGTCGCCTTCTTCTTCTCCACGTTTCGGCTGAACGCAGCATGGACAGGACAACGCATAAAATGAATGTGCTTTGAATAATACGCCTCATATTACGCCGAAAAGTTTTATGCAACCTGTTACATTAGGTATCAATTAGGGCATATATCAAACTCGTGACCTAATATACATATTTATGACCCATCAAATATTTCCTCCCGCGCGTGATTGGTAGAATCGTGACACGTGACCGAATAACGTCCGCTCGTGAGCGGACGTTATCAGCGAATAACCCCCGCCTGGCGAACTAACGCTGTTTATTGGCAATATCCGAACACAGTTTTATACATTTAATCACAAAAATCATTACAAGACGACTACTGAGGAGGACATCAATTTATTGGTCGAAAAAGCAGTTCCAGAAAGCACTAAAAAGCTTCACAGTTTCCGCGCCGTTATTTGCGCTGCGGGAGGATTTCCTCCATTTGAAGGATAATAAAGACAATATTCGGAAATATGCACAAATAATTTTCCTTGGACATTATCTGTTCCTCGAAGCTCACAGTTGCCCTCGAGCTTCGCTCTCGGGCAACTGTTCGCTTCTCGGAACAGATAATATCCTCGGACAATTATCCGTGCATATTTCCTCGCCAAAAGTAGTTTATTGTTTATATAACGGACTCGCAACATGATATTCTTGAGCTGACGATTGTACTAGAAGCGTACACATTAAAACCTGTGAGCTGAGGCGAGACTGGGAGTGTTGCGTTCCCTGATAGTGAAGCACACTTAACATGGTGGCAGCGGTTCTCTAGATCTCATCTAGACCCCAGAATGGACCCATCAACATCAAAGGGACCCACGAGCGCGACCCCACCCGCGGTGCCTGTTATTTCCATTCCGGGCATGCCCCCCGAGCAACTTGGAAATCACAACCAACACCGCGGAAAATTGGAGATCTTATAAACAGAGGTGGGAAAACTTACTCTGTTGTTAGTAATCTAGAAGCTCAGTCAGAAGAGTACAAAGTGGCATTGTTTTTATATTGTGTGGGCAATGACGCATTTAAGGTCTACAATGGTCTGCCATCGACATCCAGTGCGATGCCAGCCAGAAGGGCTTAGGCGCAGCATTAATGCAACGTGGTAAGCCGATTGCATACATCAGTCGTTCCCTGACCGAGACTGAACAACGCTATGCACAGATCGAGAAAGAGATGCTCGCCATCGTCTTTTCCCTGGAGAAGTTCCATCACTACACGTTTGGACGACGTGTTCAAGTCCACAGTGACCACAAGCCCCTGGAGTCGATCTTGAAGAAGCCGCTTGCACGCGCACCAAGGCGTCATGATGATGCGTCTCCAGAAGTGTGACGTGGAAGTATGCTACCAGCGTGGCAAGGACATGCTCATCGCCGACCTGCTGTCAAGAGCATACCGTGTACTGGGAGCCCACATGACAAGGATTTTGAATCTGTCAACATGGCCAGTACTGTCCCAATTGCTGACCCAAGACTTGATGAGATAAGGCATGAGACGAAGCGTGACGAAGCGCTTCAGATGCTGAAGGCGACAATACTCAAGGGATGGCCTACCGACAAGCAGTTAATCTCGACCGAAATTACGCCATATTTCAGCGTCCGAGATGAGCTCACCGTCCAAGATGACCTCATCTACAGAGGCGAGAGAGTTGTTATTCCTACCGCTCTGCGCCAAAGTATGAAACAGAAGATACACTCCTCACACATGGTAATCGACCCATGTTTGAGAAGAGCTAGAGAATGTCTCTTTTGGCCCGGTATGTCTACGGAGATCACGCAGATGGGAGAAGCGTGCGAAACATGCAGAAAGTTTGCACAGGCCCAGTCCAAAGAAACCCTGATGAGCCACGAGGTTCCATACCGCCCTTGGGAGAAGGTCGCGGTAGATTTGTTCACGTATCGAGGAAAAGAGTATCTCATAACCGTGGACTATTACAGTAACTTCTGGGAGTTCGACGCACTCCCAGATACGAAGGCCAATACAGTGATACAGAAGCTGAAGTATCATTTTGCCAGGTACGGCTGCCCAGACGTGCTCGTTAGCGATAACGGCCCACAGTTCGCCTGCAACGAGTTTGCTCAGTTCGCGAAGTCATGGCAGTTCCAACATCACACAATCAGTCCTGGCAACAGCAAGGCCAATGGCAAGATTGAGTCCGCAGTAGGTACAGCCAAGATGCTGCTGCGGAAAGCAGACGACAGCGGTAGCGACCCATACCTAGGTCTGCTGGATCGGAGGAACACGATCACCCAGGGCATGGGCACCAGTCCAGCCCAACGCCTCATGAGTAGGAGAACCAAGACCCTGCTCCCTGCGACGAATTCGCAACTGAAACCACGCGTGCCCGATACAGACCAACAGAGGGAACAGATGATGAAACGCCAAGAAACGCAAGTGCGTTATTACAACAGATCAGCCAAGGACTTACTGAAGCTGAAGAGCGGCGACATCGTCAGAATCAAGCCCATCGTGAAAGGGAAACGGATTTGGCGAAAGGCAACAGTCACCAAGCAGCTGGATGACAGATCATACACCGTTGAAACGCCTGACGGTAGAACCTATCAGCGAAATCGCTATCATCTCCGGAAGACACGCGAGTTGCCTTCACCTCAATCCCCTGACAGCAACGAGGTGCAGGACCAGGATCAAACTCCGCAAGGCCAAGCACCAGACGTGGAAGCGACACCTGGACCACTACCACAGGCGGAACTCGCTGCAACACACGAACCACTGAAACAGTCGAGACCCGTTCGGGAAAGAAGACCACCTGCGTACCTGAAGGACTATGAAGTGTCGAACTTCGGACTGTTCTGCTTCTAATTTGATTTGACTTGATTATGATATGTTGAGCATTGGACTGCATGTTCCATTTCTAGTTTGATTAGTTTTTATTTTCAGAAAAAGGAGGGATGCTACATTAGGTATCAATTAGGGCATATACATATCAAACTCGTGACCTAATATACATATATAATGGACTCGCAACATGATTTTCTTGAGTTGACGATTGTTCTAAAAGCGTACACATTAAAACCCGAGAGCTGAGACGAGACTGGGAGTGTTGCGTTCCCTGATAGTGAAGCACACTTAATAGGTTCCAGGCTTGGCGTACGTTGGGCAAGCCGTTCCTCCACAGATCGGTCGACGGCGAATCTGAATCGATCTACTCTGCGTAGAAATTCCGCAACCGGAACATCGACTCCACGAGCCCCACTGCCACTGACGGTCAAGTTTGGAGTTTACGACGCAGTAAACCGTATTCCGAAGACTGTAAGAGCATGAAACGCCGCACTGTTCCGACACTGTTTTGTACCTCGTGCGGTACCGTGTGCCGTAGCCGCACGTTCGCGAGCACGAGCTCCAAGAACTCCAGCTACTGACCGAACAGTTACGGTAACACCTTCGTCTTCGTCTTCGTCTTCGTCTCCACCCCAAAGAGGGCGAAAGCAACATGAAAAACGCAGTCAACTCGAGCACCAACAGTGTTAAGCGCATAGTCACACGTCTGTTCTCTATGTGACAGCGATAATTTTCGACCCCGCTTTGAAGTAGATTTATCGCATCTTCAGAGACCCAGGGGCCCGGGGGATGTACTCGATAGGAATTTGGGTGGGGGGGATTCGCTGACTATATAAAAGCCTGACCCTATTCAAGGCATAAAAATGTAAAGTTTGCTACCCTGTCCAAGACAAAGTGTTCTAATTTGATACCCTGTTTTTAATATTCCAGTCAGTGAGATACGTTAGCCTGCGTTGCGTGCGTTTCTAACTGGAGCATACGAAGAAATCGCGTGAAAAAATGACGAGTGCAAATAATGTGGTCGAGGGGGTAGGAGGAGAAAATCTTCGAAAAAAAAAACCCTGTTTAAGACACGAAAAGGTAAAATTTGATACCCTGTCACTGTCTTAAGACAGAGGACCCTGAAAATATTATAGGAAATATAGTCCAATATAGGAATATAAATGGGAGTAACCCCCTCCCCCCCCTCCCCGGCGGACCCAGGGGCTTATCGCCATGTCCTCTTCTTTACAATGTACTATATTTCCGGAGTTAGGTATCACAAACGTAATTAATTTTGACCTCAAGGCCGGATGAAAACGAAAATTTCCGATAAGAACAAGCGGAGTCTACGTTTATAGAAAGTTACGTTAAAAATACAAATATTGCCTGTGCAGTCACCTTATTTTAAAGTCAGCGGTAATTGCTCAAAACTGTGGATTCAATAGCAAATTTTGTAGTTCAATGTTACGTTCGTAAAACTTCAAGACTCCGACAAGAAACTCAAATATTGGATTCAATACTCAACTATAAGTGAGTTCAAAGAAGTTTCTATAACATAAGTTAAGCACAAGGAAAACGAGGCTTGTACACAAAGTGAATATTTTACCGAGTTACATATTAATGGCGACGGGCGTAGACTAACGGAAAGGAACGTCATTAACGTATTTCCGCACATAACCAAACGTGAATCGATGGTTTGTCATCAATCAACTTCTTGTGAATTGACACTTCTCTCGATCGTCGGTCCGAAGAATGACATTCGCCTTAAACAATTTCACAATCGTGATCTTAAACTCTCTTTAAAAAATCCAGAAAAAAATATTCCACCCATCAAAAGTTCCTCAGATAAAAACCGATTGAACTATTAAATCTCACTACATCTTTTCTACATTTTCTTCTTGAATGGTTTGAGAGAATCTAATATGCCATCAACTCAGGAAAAACCAAATTTGTTCTGACACTCCTATCTTATTTGGACTAGATGTCACTTAATGTTAATCACGCACATACCCAAAGAAGTAGGCTTGTCATTGATTTAGCTATTCTTCTAAAACACCAAGTTAAATACCCCTTGTAAATACTTCTAATCCTGGTTATAACTCCGTTAACGAGACAACAAGCTGAGAAAGCAACCGGCACTCAAAAACCACATAATAACAGCCGGGGATTACAGTACCTTCCCGCTATTTCCGTACATGCAGGGGCACGAAACGTTGATTAAAAAACCAGACGAAAGAAATATGATAACTCACACATTCGCATTGCAGATCCTGGTTTGTGATCCGGGACACCTTGTACCTCCACAAGATGCTTGTGTTCTAACCACAGCATTTCTCCGCTGAGTTGATCCTCCGCAAGTCGCTCCACAAGCACTCCACGCGGCCCAGCTGAACACACAGTTGACCGGACAGCATTGGGTGTTACACGTGCGAGAGTCTATTAAACTGGGACAACTGCCGCCGCAGCTTTCGGCCGAAATTCTGGCGCGAGTTCGAGTTTGCTTTCCACCACCGCATCTCACGGAACAACCACTCCAGCTTCCCCACTTGGAGAGTCTGCAATCTTTAGGACTACAACGATAACGTCGTCGCCTTCTTCTTCTCCACGTTTCGGCTGAACGCAGCATGGACAGGACAACGCATAAAATGAATGTGCTTTGAAGAATACGCCTCATCTTAGCCGAGAAGTCTTATGCAACCCTTCCAGACGATTGTAAACGAAGCTTGGTTCGGATTTCTTGGCGCGCGCATTCAGAGGGTTCCAGGCTTGGCGTACGTGTGTGAAATTCCTGTGGGTCACACCATATGGGGTGACACAAGATTTACGTTGACAGTCAAAACATACCTTGTGTCGCGAAATGACAGTAACCATGCAACATATTAAAGCTGCAATCCGAATTTCAGACAATCGACGTACGTTTATACTCGATGTTTGATCACATTTGGGAGTAAAAGGGTTACAAATATAGTTTTGTTCCTGTTGGCGATAACCTCAGCTGATCATTTTTAACGAATAGTTCTCTCTTCCCATTGAGGTCACGACGACCTCGGCCTGTACTATTTTTAGTATCGTATGATCAAACTTTCACGAAAACCAACCCCTATATTGAATTTCTGTTGGCCGGAGTAAAGCCAAATGACGGTGTTTATCGAGTATAACTTCCAATACACAACGCCAGGAAAACGCTGTCGCTGATTTTCACCAAACTCAGTTATAGTATAGGTAGTTCAGAATTTATAATAGTTCAACCAGCTTTTCATTAAAGTGATTAGAAGGCCGTATGTTATAATTATGGTGAGAGATCGACAGAAAACTTCAAGGCTGATTATTTCTGCACGAAATAACATGGAAAAAGAATCCTTTCAGATATCAATAAAGTCAGTGTAAAGAAATCATAGCGCTCGAAACGTCAGCTTTCAATTCCTTTACGGCGTCCAGGTTTCACCACAGGCGGCCCAAGCTCGGCGTCTAAATGCTGCGTAACTCAAGATTATAAGGAAATGTATGGGGATTTTACTGATCAAGGAAAATCAAAGAATTTGATAATGAAACTCAAAATAAACGTTCCCTACCTGTTAATTAATTGTGTGTCCCTTGTATCAATTTAAAGCCGCTGCGGCCAGTATAAGTGGTAGAAATTTCACATATCGACCTTTCTCGATTCATTACATACGTCTTTCTCCACGCCAACGCAGTCCAGTACTAGTTTTCCATTGTAAAAAATACTGCACTGGATAGATTTATGCTAAAACGGAATTGTGTCATTTCAGTGTACTAAACTAAGATGTCTGTTCCAAAGATGTACATATATTTATCAGTCCTTGTATAAAGCAATATCATCGATGAATCGTCTTTCACTTCAATGGAGTCCTAAAATCTGTTCAGAATAACTAATGTGCTTTTCCAAGATATATAAATCAACGATCCTAATTGGCCAAAAGCAGAATTCTTCATGACACTATCTTTTTACAGTACTATTACACTGTATTTTCGCGACACTTTAATTTTGCGATATTCGAAAAAACACACAATAAGCTGATGGTTTACAGATACAAATGGGAAACAGAAACTCACATATTCGCACTGCAGCTCGTGGTTTGTGACGCGGGACAACTCCTTCCTCCACAAGTTGGCTTCCTACTGACCACAGGATTTCTCCTCTTGGTAGAACCTCCGCACGTCGCTCCACAAGAACCCCAAGCGCTCCAACTAAAGACACAGTTGACCGGACAGCACTGGCTCTTACACGTGCGAGAGTCTGTTAAATTAGCACAGCTGCCGCCACAGCTTTCGGTCGAAATTTTGGTGCGAGTTCGGGTTTGTCTTCCACCGCCGCAACTTGCAGAACAACCGCTCCAGCTTTCCCAGTTGGAGAGTTTGCAGTTGGTCGCGGTACATGAACGCCGGCGACGCCTTCTTCTTCTCCACGTTTCGGTTGGACTCAACAAGGTTAGGATAACTCCGCACAAAAAGAGCGTATGTTTGATGCTGCACCACATTTTGACCGACACTATCCGGTCGCTATTAGCGTCTCAGTCAAGAGTATACGATATTTGGTCTGCGTTTACTTTTACCGACAGCCAATCTGGAAACTGGTGACGTTGCTTTGGATCATGCCCGGGGGGGGGGGGGGGGGGGGGGGAGGGGGGGGGGAGGTTTACTCCTCACAATTTTGGGAGGGAGTGTGCCGCCCAGGACTGAAAACCCTTACCCTATTTCAGACCAAAATTTGCGACTTCCGACCCTATTTTAGAATGCGCGACTTTCGACCCTACTTCAGACCAGAATGTGCAATTTTCGACCCTATTTCAGACCAAATATCAAAATCTCCGACCCTATTCCAGACCAAAGGTTATACCTTTATGGCTCATATATGGGAGTACCCTCATATATGGGATCACGCCACATGAGGTGACGGTTGACGTCGAAACTGGATACACCGGCGGACATGTCGGCCCACCTTTAACATATAGTTGTACTGTATAATTTCGTTTGGATATAGCTTGCCTGTGAAGCAATTCTAAGTTCCATCACAGAAGCAGAAATCGCCAGGATTTTATGTTACAAAATTTTGTCTCCTGCGATCTCAGACTATAGCCTTTTGGTAAAACCGCGTTTATATTTGGTAAAGTCCATATTTCTTTCACCTGTACTTCCGTATGCAATCATCATGCAGGTCATCTAACTCCTACAATCATCGTATGACAAAACGGCGCGTTATCCGCGTGCGAGAAATTAGAGTTGGTTTGAAACCGAAAATATTTATGTCGCGATGCAATGGAGTTTATCAATTGGGCTAAATTAAGCTGTCAACAAATGTTCTGGAAGCATACAACATGACACCGCACGATCACCTTATTTTTGGCCTTAACAAATGCCAATGGACGAGGAACCCATGAGTATGTCGACGGCCCCTCAACTCTGACTACACTTTGTTTCTATAACATCTAAACGCTGGCAACAACGTCAGCTTGCACTATCTTTATATGGGTTCACAAAGGGTACATTTTACATCTCTACCGACAAAGCCATGACTAATTTTGACAAGGACGAGCATTCCGTGTCCATCAGAAATTGGAAGAAACTTTGCCACATGTGTGTAGCATTGTGGCTACTTGGAAAGTAGAAGCTTTTTACTGGTAAATTTAACAGTTAAAGCACTAAAAGTGAAAAAAAAGAATGTCAAATACAGTAGTTAAAAAAAAAAAAATATATATATATATATATATATATATATATATCCCTCGGGCAAATAATATTGTGTTCTTACTGAAGCGTCTTGATGACGTTATATCCCCGCCAAAATTTGACTTTCGCTTGCCATGTTCAAGTTTTGCTTGCGACGTTGGAGTTCCACGACGCGACATCGGACTACTTGGGAGGTCAGACACATGTTTAGTATCAGCGACAATTTTTATGGCCCATTTTTGTCGTGCAGTGATTTATTTTTGGCGATATAAACGCTCGAAACGTGAGTTAAAACATTCTTCACGGCGCTCTACACATACAACCCGCTCATAATAAGCGGTTTTCATTGCTACACCGACCCTGACATAGACAATATAACTGTAGCTCTCACAGGGAGTAGGCACCACGTCTCTCATCTATCAGCGTTAACCTCAAGGTGACATTTGTCCGGACAAATTCTTCGTTTATTCTGGTTGAATATGAAAGTTTTATTACACGGCTTCACATTTTCGAGTGCAAATACGGGCCAAAACGAGTGCAAAGATGGGAGCGTATTGCACTCGTCAGGAACCAGATCAACTGGTTTATTAGCCTACGTGATCATTTTTCGCAAGCAAAGTTTACAAACGCGTCATTTTTTTGTTCCATTTTGCGCGCGGCGAGAATGTTCGTCCTGCTTCGTTCGTCGTATAATAAACATTCAATTTATTACACGAAAAGTCGTGCAATACGGCTGTATTTTTACTCGTCAGTTTTAATTTTTCTCGCCTGAAGCAGGCTCGGAAAAATAAAACCGACTCGTAAAAATACTCCACCGTATTGCACTCCTTCCCGTGTAATAACCTCTTTATATTTCTCTCCTTTTTTTTAATATAATTTTCTCATTTCTTCATGTCCTTCCTGCTTCACTCTTGGGCTCTGCCTGTCTTCCAGGCTGCCATTCTCAAATGATACCATCCAGTTGATTGTAAATAAAAACCCAGCTTTAATGATATTAAAAAGCTCTCTCGCAGACCAAAAATCGGGTTAAATCGAGTACTCAGCTCGCAGCATACAAATGATAGAATAAGATAACCGATGAAAACAGTAAAACTGGCTATAAAACCAAAGCAAGACGGAAATGATCAACAAAAGCCAGAGATAAATGGCTCTTCAGTATCCATGTCAAAATAGTCGGTCACAAATTTTCCAGACAGAACATATGGCGTGAAGACGAAACGTGTTTGGACCTGATAGTAATATTTTTAGTATCTATATTTACATTTTAAATCCCATGGTATCATCGACTTATCGTCTTTGTCAGTAATTGAAATCTTACAATCCCCCTTTCTCGAAAACAAAATTCTCAAATCAGTAGTACATACCCAAAATTCAGATCCCAGTAACTCCTTTGCAGCAACACTGAACGGACAAAACAGTTATAAACGTCATTTAACATGCGACTTATGATGGCAAATCCACCTTCCTAAGATTGAAAAGTAACGTTGTTTTCTTTGCAGAATTGGCTTTGTATTTCCATTTTAAGGGGCCGCTTTTTGTAAATAAAACATATTTAGTGACTTCCGTTTAAAAGAAAGGTCAAACCCGCCGCTAAATTAAACAGGTAAACTGAAAACACACAAAGATTAGGTTTTGCCGAATTGGAACGGGCCTGCCACTTACAACAAAGGTGATGAGAGAAGAATGTCAGTGTTTTTGCATATGGCACATTGGGAAGAGAACTGAAATATCACCTCTTTACGATGACAGCTTTCTTTATCCATCCTCAGTTGATTGTTACATAAACATATAAACTCGTTTAGAGCCTTCATTTGAGAAGTCACACCTTGGAATTTTGCTTGGCAGTTCAAGAATTGGAAGTTTTCTAGTCCGAATTTGCAGTTGAGAATTTCAACAAAACGCATTACCCGCAGTTCGCACGCTAAATTATTTTCTGCACTATCCTGCACTTGCTCGCAAAGTACAGTCCAATTAAAAAAACAATGAGCAACAGAATAGAGAAATAGTAGAAACACGAAATCGAAAAAAACTCACACATTCGCATTGCAGCTCCTGGTTTGTGATCCGGGACAACTCCTGCCTCCACAAGATGCTTGTGTTCTAACCACAGCATTTCTCCGCTGAGTTGATCCTCCGCATGTCGCTCCACAAGCACTCCACGCGGCCCAGCTGAAGACACAGTTGACCGGACAGCACTGGGTGTTGCACGAGCGAGAGTCTATTAAACTGGGGCAACTACCACCACAACTTTCGGCCGAAATTCTGGCGCGAGTTCGAGTTTGCTTTCCACCACCGCATCTAACGGAACAACCACTCCACCTTCCCCACTTCGAGAGTCTGCAATCTTTAGGAGTACAACGATAACGTCGTCGTCTTCTCCTTCTCCATGCTTCGGTTGGGCTCAGAGAGGCCAAGACAATGCACAAAATCAGGGTGATTTTGAGAATGCACTTCATCTTTTTTACTGTCCGAGGTGTTTCACTTGCGTGCAGGCGATGAGCAGTGTCTAATTTATCATCCTCGGTGCATCTGGCATTCTGCACTATGCGATAGGCGTTTTCAATCCCGTGGTCACCCCACACGGTAAACGTTTACATTAGACAGAGTAAACCAATCAGAAGCCAGCAATGATGCGTGTATTCCGAATCACAGATTTGTGTTTGTTTACTTTTAAAACCTTTAGAAATCTTTGTGTGGTTGAACCATGCAATGTCTATAAAGACCCTATACCTCTGACCACTGTTGCAGATACGAAGGCAAAAAGGTCATGACCCAGGTATACCGATTCTTTTTACACAAACACAGGTATTTATCAAACAAACGCTCGATGGCTCAAAAAGGCCTTGTGAATGCATGCGCGCCGATAACAATTCATTTCCAAAAACGGTAGTACATTATAGTGTGCGTACGACTCTTCAAGCGGCAAATACTTTTAACTTGTTTTGTTCCAGTTGTGCCGCACTAAAATTTGCTACTGTTTCGGATACCCATTTTCAGGCCTGTCGGCACTAAATATGTAGCTTGTATTTTTCGTCTCATTTCAAAAATACAAAACCTATGCTCTATCCCAGACCAAAATGCTTAAAAGCGACACATAAATGGCCACATACGCATACATCATCTACAGGGGGCACCCTCGGGTATACACACTGTCTCCGCTCTGACTGTTTCTGTCAAATGTCCTATTCTGTCTATCTGTCTGTCTGTCTGTCTTGTTTGTTATGTCTTTTACATGCCTCAAACTTTGACTTATCAAAGCAAAAATATCACCACCCTCTAGCGATAAATAAATGAACGAGAACAAAGAACGAAAATCGAGTTCAAGCGAACTATTAGCGCATTCACGATCCAGCACGGACGTCGAAAAGACATTCAACTGAACCCGTTCAAGGGTTATACGATGATCAATGCACAGTTTCTCAACTGTAATAGAGTATAGTTGTTCAAGGGAACCGTACTACATATATTGATGAGCTTATCCAAAATCAATTCGCAGCGTGTATTATATCTACGCAATATCAACTGCCACTCTATTTCTTCGAAATGCTACCTGAAAACAAGGTGTGGATGCAGGAACCTAAGTTCCTCGCCTTTCACAGGACGATAACGATAACGGTAGTGAGACCAATGCTACACTTAAGATACGCGCGTTCGCCGTCTTCACGAGAGCCAAAGTCCTTGCACATTTAATGGTTCCCCAAACGGTACACGACGGATTACGGTATCAAAAACTAAACGAAAAACTGAAATAAGCCCAAACAACTACATCACATCTTTGTATCACCACTTCCAACCGGATAATAGAAACTCTGATCAGTAAATGAAAGGAAAAATGAAAATGAATGCTTATCGGTCCAGTTTTATTCCTGTCTATTAAGTGCTCTTGTTGCTGCTCACTGAGCAACATTTATGACCGGACGAAGAAGATCTATCGGCGATCTCGATAACTTCACTGATATGGACTAGCAGACAGATAGATCATCGATCTACTTATTGAGATAGACATATAGATAGATAGATAAAGCCTAAAAATTAAACACAAACATAAATAGTAAAATACCCTAAATCGTACCGTATAAAGAGCATAATAAACTAAGAATAGACAAAATATAAAATGGATGCCAACTTACGGTGAAGCGGTGCAATTCCTTGTCTGAGGCGAAGGACACGCACTTCCTCCACATGAATTCAGTGTCGAGATGACAGGACTTCTGGTTTGATTCGATGTCCCACAACCGGTGCAATTGCTCCAGGCGGTCCAGGTGTAGTGACAATCAACGGGACAACAGCCCGTGTTGCACTTGTTCGTTTCCACCAACGAATAAGGGCAGCTTCCTCCGCAAGACTCGGACACTGTTTTCCTTCGCGTTCGTTGCTGTGTTCCCCCGCCGCAGGTCCGAGTGCAACTAGACCAAGAGCTCCAGCTGCCAACTTGGCAGTTCCTTGCAGAGCAGCTTCGTCGTCGTCGTCTTCGGCTCCACCAACTGGCGACAGGCATTACAGCACACGATACAAGGCATATACCCACAAATGCACTAAACAGCTTCATGGTGGAGTCACTTCAATTCTGCCCGGGCCTGTATGACTTGCTATGTTCGATGGCCGGAAGCTGCCGGTAAAACGACACTAAAATATTAACCACATTTAGACAATACCAATTCCTAGAGTTTCCCAAACCCATCGTGCTTCGCGCTTACCGGACGTAGAGCCTTGTGGCTAAATGAAACTCGATCACACTGGCCTGGCTTATCTCTGTATGGAACCTTTGGGACAAATCTGGCTCAAATGGCCCCATAACCCGGCCAGTTATAAGTGTGTTTGAGAGTCATTTATTCGTAAACATCCTCATTTCGCGATCGAGTGAAATCCCCATTCATTTCTCACGCCAACTTACACCCGCGGACCGTCAGCGGAATCACCCCCAAAGCTTGACCAGTGACAAATTTGCAAGTTTCACTGTCCTGTCTAACACACAATAACGGTGAATGATAAATGGTGAATGAGGTGAGCCGGGATCGTGGTGGGGGTGTGCCACCCGGTCCTGAAAACCCTTACCCTATTTCAGACCAAAATACCTGATTTTCTATACCCTATTTCAGACCTGACTCCAAAAATGTATACCCTATTTCAGACCTGACTCCAAAATGTATACCCTATTTCAGACCTTTGTTTTGAGATTTTTTGTTCTTGCAACGATTTCCACCCTGTTTTCTTCCATTTGCCGTGCAATGTCCGCGGTGACATATTTCTGTTAAAATCATACCTATCCCAGACCAAAAAGGCAAAATCGATACCCTATTTCAGACCAAAAAGACAAAATCGATACCCTATTTCAGACCAAAAAGGCAAAATCGATACCCTATTTCAGACTAAAAATGGCTTATATATGGGAGTACCCCCCCCCCCCCCCCCCCCCGGGATCCAACAGAGCGTTGAATTATGCTTTTCGAGTGGGAACGTCATCACTAAGAAAAGACGACAATGTTCAAGACGCCAAAGTGTAAACTCAATGATGAACACAGATGCGGGACTTCTCTAGGTTATATAGCTCTAGCTTTTGTCCGGCATTGAATGGTTTCTATTTGAAAATTGGCTTTAGCATTATTCTGCACATATACCTAAGCACATAAGTCGACAGGCATTTGAGTTGTGTTTCACTTAACCTTTGGCCTTGGTGAAGCAAGCATTTCAATATTGCAATCAGGTTCTATTTCTTTGTTCATTCAAATTTATACTTCGCTCGCCGTTTTGTGTTAGCATCCTGTAAGGGGTTAGCTTCACAGATCCGGCCACCCTATACCATGTCTGACACTAGTAGAACTGAATCATAATTTTACAGCATTACTTCATATTGATTACTGTTTAGACAAGGATTAATTATCATACATAGGTCATTTCCTGTCAGTTAGCAATTTCTATTGATGTACGGCTTTTTCCCTGTTTATTCTTTGTATTCCGCTTATAATAGCAGTTTTCACTTATTTATGTGTTCAGTGCTACTTTTATAATTAGGCCCTGTCCACACGGATGTGTTTTCAAAAGTTTAGGTTTCATTTTACTTAAAAAGGAGTAAAAATAATGCACGTCCACATTACAGTCGTTTTCAGATGAACTGAACCGTTTTCAAAAGTTTGTGTTTCCAGTGAAACTGACCGTCCACAAGTAAACGAATCTGGCAGGCGCTTTCAAATGTTTGCGTTTCCAGAGAGTTTGACCATCCACATGACGAAGACGATAGAGTTTTCAAGTCTTTCCTCTCTGGAAGCCGTTTGAAAAAGTTTGCGTTTTCGGTGAATTCATCGAATTCGTGCAGACGGGACATAAAAACGCAACAAAATGTTTGCCTTTTCAAACAAAAACGCATCTGTGGCATGACGGGGCCTTAGATGGTCTTAGATCAACCGAGTTAGTTTAGCATTCTTATGAGTTAAAGAAATAAAGCACGCGACTGGCCGTGCTTTGTTGATTTATAGAAGCACGCTGGAACTCAAGTAAAAAAGCTCGAGAGAAGTGTTTGAAGGGTAGAGAATCTCCATAATTCTTAAGTGTTCTTTCAAATTTCCAAATGCTTCTAATATACGTTGACAAGTGTTTCTTTTATACAACTCAGCAAAAACAAGAAAAAGAAGCTGACGTCAAACTGACGCATAATGCAACGCGGCATTCGACATCGTTGACCAATCAGATCGTGCGTACCATTCACCTTACGAGTGTAATTTCTTTTTTTTTTTCCTTTCTTTCTTTTACTAGCACTGACACTCGTTCCAGTTTTCCCCGTTTGTGAGACGTTCGTTAACCCGTCTTTTACGTCCGTTTTTAGTCCGTTCTATCACCGTATATTTCGTTTTTCAATCAAGTGTGTTGCATCCTGCTAAGTTATTCACGGCAAAACCGCTCGAGCCGTCTGGCTATGACGAAGCTCGGAAGCTGTATACGCTATGCCACAAATATTTTCTCAGTCAACATCACAGGGCAGAGGAGTTCGCTTTGCTGTCATTACGTAAAACCCTATATATTGAATTACATGAAGTAAACCGCAGGACGATTACATCGCGGGCGCATATAGGCATACGTACAAGATATAACATTTTGTTTATACTTAGTACGCGTCAGTATTAGTGTGGCCTTTTGCGCGCCCGCAATGCAATCGTTCTGCGGTATCAATCATGTAGGTCAATATATAGTGTTTTACATGATGGAAAAGAAGCAAACTCCTCTACGCCCTGTGTCAACACAGTTTTAATACCACAATATATGCAATAATAATCAAACCCTGTACTTACATCAAGTTCATATTTCCAGTCTCAAGCCACAATCGGTTCGTTCCCACGCAGTGCTCGACATTAAGGTTTTAGGTTGGTTGCCCTTCGAAATGTAGATTGACTTCAAGCAATTGAAAGTTTCATAATTTCTGGTCACCCTGCCCTGAATTCACCTGCCCGACCAAAATATTTGGTTGCCCCGGGCATAGCGGGCAACTGTTAATGTCGAGCACTGCCACGCTCTCCTCTATAGTGAAACTCAAGGCATGGCTCTCCCTTTCTTTGTGTAAGACCTTCAGTTCTGCAACACAACAGGTCAGCTTTTAGTGAAACGCACGGTTTAGGTTATTGGTGCACCTGTAGCTATTTTCAATACACACTGTCTCTCTTACTGAAAGACAGACTAAATGCCTGACTGACTGACTGAATGGATGTATGACTGAATGGATGACTGAATGGCTGAACAAATGGCTGACTGAATGATGAATGAATAGTTGAATGGCTGATTGAATGGATGACTGAATGAATGACTCACTGATTGACTGAATTAATGAATGAATAAATGAGTGACTGAATGGTTGACTGACTGAATGGCTGACTGACTGAATGACCAAATGAATGATTGAATGAATGCATGACTGAATGACTAAATGAATGAATGATTGAATGAATGAATGAATAAATAAATAAATGAATGAATGAATGAATGAATGAATAAATGAATAAATGGCTGACTGATAAAAATGGCTGATTGACAGAATGGCTGACTAACTATATAATGGCTCACTGACATCTGTCTGACTGAATGCAAGACTGGCCAACTGAATGACTAACTGACTGAATTATTGACTGATGAATGACTGCACTAAGTGGCTGACAAACTGAATGGCTGAATCAGAATGGCTGACTGTTATTCCTTCTTGACAGCCAGTAATACTTAAATGAGTATAATTGTATTGATTCATTGTATCATATATTACCTAATATAATTATATAGCTCGTTCATGTAGAATATATAGAAACTAGCTCCTATTTCCTATTGTCAACACCTGTCTATCAGCATTTTTCTCATTCCCTTATCTACTTTCTGTAAAAATTCCTATTATTACTATATATGTATATAGAACCTGTAGAATATATAGAAATTAGCTCCTACTTCTTATTGTTAATACATTTCTATTAGAATTTTTCCTATTCCTATATCTAGTTTCTGAATTGTTTTTCCTATTACTACTATTTAGATTTCCTAATTTCCCTTGACAATTTTATTTACCTATGGTAGTGGTCAACTCGAAAGCTGCACAGCTACTTTGACCACTACTCACATCCATCTCAACATATCTCATAATAGTATATTCTCTCTTTTTTCTTCTGTAACATGTTCCTATTTAATTGTAAAAGAAAAAAAGAAAAAACAGTGCAAAATAAAAATGAATGAAAATGAATGAATGACTAAATGGTTTACTAACTGAATGACTGAATGGATGCCTGGCAAATGACTGACTGACTGACTGACTGACTGACTGAATGAATGAATGAATGAATGAATGACAACAGACATATTGCTCTACCTTTGTGACCTTTGAATCCCAACATGCCCACATGCACATCACTTAAGCTTCATGAATGATGCAAGAACAAGGTGAAAGGAACTATGTCAGATCCTTGTGACTGTCGGCACTTGCTTGTCTTGCATCACTCATGAGGTACAGGTAGAAGTCACAGGAGTTCTTCAAGTGCCAGCGGAATCTGATTTAAGAAAATGCTGTGGTGATTAATTTCAAGTTTTACTTTTTTCTGGCAAACTGGACTTTGTTTCAGTAAACTGGCAGCTAATTCAGGCACCACAGATAATTCTGGTGCTCATGAAATTATTCACAGTAGCTTCCAGCACGGTTTGTGGGCTTCAGTTATAAATCGGGTTTCAAGTGAGTTAGTCTTAATTTGTGTTCTGAATCTCCATGGATTGAATTGCAAACCATCAACTATAATTATGAGGAAGTGTTTACTCATGTCCCCACTATCAAAACCAATAACTTGTGAATGTGAGTATAATCACAGATGCATCCGTCATATTTTCGTTGCAATTGTCAGACATTCCTTGCAACATAAAGGGGTGGTCACTACTTAAAAGGTGGGGCACAATTTCGTGTTGTGAGATTCAGATTTTTTTTTTTTTCGAAGATTAAAAACTGAACTTATCTTGTTTCTTAATTTTGTGCTGTTTCATTGATCCGTCGTCTGCAGTGCTCAGATCAGACTAAAAACAGTACACAATGTATAAAACAACACTCTGAGCTAAAATATACGGTGCCATTAAGAGCCATCGATGGGAGAATATATTTTTTAATCGCGACTTCGAACTTGCGATTTGCTACTTTGAACTCGCGATAGCCACTTTGAACTAGCGATTCCCTACTAGCGAATTGCGAGTTCAAAGTTGCGATCGCAAGTTTAAAGTAGCGAATCGCAAGTTCGAAGTCACGATTAAAAAATATATTAATGGAACCGTAAAAATATTTATCTCTTTTTATTTTCGGAAAAAGAAAAGTCCACTGTATCTCACAAGATTGGGCTGCCTGTAGGCGAAAGCTTTTTGAACTGCCAAACGTTCAGCAGAACTCAATAAATAAAAAGAGCAAACACCATTACTTCTGCCTGATTTGCATCGAGTCTGACAATTTCTAATAATGCCAACTGGAATTTAAACATACCTTCGCATTTTCCACCAAGGAAGCAAGTCGCTATTTCTTTGGTCCTGGAAAATCTCGTGAAGATGTGAAAACATATTTTCGACGAGGGAGGCTACCGTAAAACCAATATTCCGACTATTTGAGCGGAGAGAATTGTTAAGACATCAGCGAAGAAGTCATGCACACACGAGTACCAAACTTTGGACCGGACTCAGAGCACGTGAGAACCTCGCGGCTTTCATCATGTCAAGAAGGTCACGAAAATAATCCCTTCTCTTGTCTTCTCTCACGAGGCGCTGTTGCATGTGTGACGCTGCAAAATCACTTCCGTTTGTCGCCATTATTACTACGACTTTCCTGGATAAAAACAAATTATTTAAACCTCGTTTCCAGAAAAGAGCCTGGGAACGAGGTTGCGTACAGTACTTTAAAACTCGCCGTAAAATTTCACCTCCAGAGAATGCATGCAGAGGACATGTGTTGAGTTCCTTGGCTAATTCTTGGGGCTAGGAGCGTTACTCTGAACTACAAAAGACACAATCTGCACTTCAATTCACAGGTTTGTAGAATAACCGCTGACTCAAAAAGAAGCTGACCGCACAGCCAAACAACCTAGTTCCGCGGCGTCATAGTGCATTAGACTGAAATTTTAGTCGTCTCCTCGGCCCTCAACCCAACTGACGTTTTGGGCTAATTGTGCATTTCAAGTTGAAAAAATTGTGTGCCGTAATCGGCTGACAAAACGAAGACACTCTGGCGGCAACGTTGTGCCCTTCGATGTTTCAAGGCAGTGTCCACGCTAAATGTTTCTCAAGTTTTCCAGAAACAGGTTTTGTGCCCAGGACACTAATTTTGTGCCCGCAACAAACGCTTGCCGTAAACTTCTTGGTTAAAAATTTCAATTTGTTTCACGCGTGGCAAAACGGGGCAACGTTTGTTTAAAAAAATGCTAGATACTGTATGTTGACGCCACATGGTGTCATAGTTTTCCCAGGAAGTCATTGGCAAATGATTTAAAATGCAACAAAAAAGTACGCCAAACACAAACTGCAGACCGTAACGTTTTATTTCCTAATTTTTAGATGGAGTTTTACTGTTAGACAATTCTCTTAATAAATAAACAATAATTTCTGAATATTCAAAGTGTCTCGATATATATTGGTCAGAAAATATGCCACTGAGGGATAGTAAGATTTTTTTTCCGCTTCCTGCTGCAAAAAATAGTTCACTGTTGATTAAACTGAATGCCCCGACAGTTAGATACAGCGGATTAACCTCTGCACACCACCGTTTTGACAAACCGTCGTCGACAGGGGGGGGGGGGGGGGGCGAAACAAACAAACAAACAAACAAACAAACAGATTTTTGTAACTTATACAAAGTTCGAACTTCTGGTTGTTTACGAGTCAGCTGTTCACATTCACTGGTTCATTGTGCGCCCGCAATGTCAAATATAAATCAACGTTTGCGTGTGCAGAGGGACTGGTACCAAATTACCTCAAAGTTAAACAGTTTTTAAAAAGTTCCTAAGAAAGAATTAGCCCTGAACCTCAAGTAATTTTTCTCGCATATCAAGGCATTTGGTGAGCATCGCTAAACGATCCTAAATCACAACACTTTATCACGATTCACAAAAAAAAAAAAAAAAAAAATCAATTTCATAAATATCGATTTTTTAAAAAAAGTTACAGCAATTCTGGACTAAAAACCAGATAGGTACCGAGTTCCAAGACCTTACGTCACACTGCTTTATAAAGACTGCGAAATGCAATACATATATTTAAAAAAAAAAAAGAATACGCCCGAAAAGTTATTAACTATGGCTGTTTCATAACAAAAAATATACATATACGTGGAAAGAAATTGTCGAATCGTGTTCATAAGCACCGCTTAGGATTAGACGGTGACAACAAAATGTCAACAGTACACTAAGGATTGAAACCAAGGTATAAAATAGCTAGTCCATACTAAACTATTTCGATTGTTGCAACATTTTCAATCGTATCTGAATATGTCAACATTTGGAGATTTTCACATACTGTAAATCTCTCACGCAACGTGTTGGTAAGTCGTTTCTTTGATCTTTTTTGTATCAGCTACTTCGAAAAAGACAGACCTCTAACTTCTTTCAGAGTTTACGTGACTACAGTACATGTATGTCCACCGTTCATTTATATCCAAATGTCTTATCACTGCTGAAGTTCGAAAAATTACCCTAGTCGCGAGTGACGAGTATCTGTTCTCGAATTCCTTCTGCTTCTTCAGTTTAAATGCGTTACTTCCTCGGAGAAATCACTCCTTTCTCAACAAGAAACACTCGCACCAACGAAGAGAACTCCAAGCTACCTTGCCTGAGTTACAGCATCGTTCCGCGGAAGACAGTAACCACCTCGCAATCTAGGCCGATTAGCTTTTCACTTGTAGCACAGTTCTCCACTAAAGGCGACTCGACCCATAACCTAAGGTCGGTGCAGGTGAAGAAGGAATCATGTCCAAGAGATACTGTCGGTCGGAGTCAGACATGTAAGTGTGATGATGTTGCGTTTTGTGCGTGGAGTGACGATGGGGACCAAGATACGGATGCCACCTCACATCAGCCTGACGTCTAGCTGCCTCCATTTCTTGCTGCTGCTGCTGTAGATGCTGCTGCTGAAGCTGGAAGAGCAAGGACTCTGAATGCGGCGGTGGCTGGTGATGATGATACAGCCTCGGCTGGACCGACTGGTGATGGTGATGTAGTTGGTGATGAGCTAAGTGGTGGTGCGTGGGAAGAGGCTGAGTTGATGTTCGCTGCGTCTGAGGCTTCGGTGCGATAGGAGAGGTGTCACTCATTTTTTGCTCGACATGTTGCTCCTGTTTGAGAGCTTTCAGGAACGCCTGCTTCAACCGCGAAGTGTGCTCTGCTTTGAGTTCCTTCTTGACGTTTAAAGTGCTACATTTCTCGCACACGATCACACCGCCCTCTCTTTTCTTCCAAGTCGGCGTGAAGTCAGAGCAACACTGTGAGCAGACCTTCGGGTTTTCAGGCACCTTCTTCCAAAGGGGGGACCCTTACGAAAGAAGTTCAAAGGGGGGACCCTTACAAAATAAATCCAAAGGGGGGACCCTTACGAAAAAAATCCAAAGGGGGGACCCTTAAGAAATAAATCCAAAGGGGGGACCCTTACGACAAAAATCCAAAGGGGGGACCCTTACGAAATAAATCCAAAGGGGGGACCCTTACGAAATAAATTCAAAGGGGGGACCCTTACGAAATAAATCCAAAGGGGGGACCCTTACGAAAAATATTGAAAGGGGGGACCCTTACGAAATAAAGCCAAAAGGGGGACCCTTACGAAATAAATCCAATTACATTAACAAGCTATATATCAAACTAAAGACAAATATGGGACAAGGAAATGAAATGGCACAGATAGGAGGAAGGTGCAGTGAGGTTACGGGTAAAAAGAGCCTCATTTTCAGGTTCTTTTTCCCTACCCCGCCAACAGAACCTGGGGACGAGGATGGTAAGACCAAGAACTAAGGAGTGAGATAAGACACCCTGGGATGAGGGGGAGGGGGGGGGGGGGGGGGGGGGGGTGAGAGGGGCAGCAATGAGGTATAACAACAGAGAAAAGATAAAAAGATAAGGACAGAAAAGAAAAGAAAAACAGGAGATGAACCTAGACAGGAGAATGACAGGCTACAGTTAGACGTAACGAAAGGGTAATACAAGAAACGGTAAGACGTCAGCATTAACAAAGACAAATACAGAAAGAAAAAGAGGTAAAAAGGCAAGTTAATCAGAACAACAACAAAAAAAGGAAAGCCCATTATTACAATGATGAAACAAGCTGCATGGAGAACAGCACTAAACTGTATAAAAAGGCAACTAATCCTTTCAGTCCCAAGATCAAACTGCAGATTCTTCCAGCGTTTT
Organism: Plumapathes pennacea; assembly: GCA_964036295.1. NCBI lineage: Eukaryota > Metazoa > Cnidaria > Anthozoa > Antipatharia > Myriopathidae > Plumapathes > Plumapathes pennacea. The sequence goes on from OZ038468.1 coordinate 2,591,969, forward strand.
AAGAAGAAAATGTGTAAGTGATCTAATGAGAACAAAGAGTTCAATCAGCTTTTTTTACATGCACAAAGAAATGTTTGAAAAATGCAGTGAGAATCAATCGTTCAGCCAGGATTCATCCTAGCAAGCAATCAAACGCCACGTTCTCCATACTAACGCCAAGTTCTCCAAACTAGATACGAGATAGGTGAAAGAGAACATTGAAGTTAATCACTCTTAAGTGTCACGTGATTCTTACCTGGTCTACAATACCGAGGCGTGGGTTTCCCACAATCCTTAGCAACACAGTTCTTCTTGTTAGCAGCCAAGTTGTACCCAGGCCTACAAGAGCACACGCCATTAGCACAGATGTGCTCGCAACCATTGTTTGCGGTTCCGCACTGCGATGTCTCCTAGAAACGAATAAACAACAACAACAACATGGTCAAGTCACTTGTTAAAAGAGGTATTAAATTAATCCAGGACTAATTTAATTTGTTCCCCCAACTTGCTGACCACAGGGTTATGGTGAAATCAAAAGCTTAAAAAATGTCAAGGAACTTGTGCTCTGAGAAAAACTATTCCGTTTTCATACAAAAAAATCAAAACAAGGTTTTTTCCTCAATCTAAAATTAGCTAGATCTGCTTTGAACAAATTGATATGTGCTTGATATGAGATAACATTGCTGTAGGAACAAAGATATCATATCTTGATCGCTTTTTATGATTGAGAGATTAAATGACTACATTAGTGGGTCATTGTTTCGTTTTGTTTGTTTTGTTTGTTTGTTTGTTTTTTTTTTTTCCTTTTCTTTCCGTCAGTTGCGTGGGCCGCATTTACAAATCAAAGTAAATCTGGGCTGGGTTTTTCAAAGCCCGGTTAAGCTAACCTGGGGTTAACTAAATTCCTTCTCTCTTGTTTGTGGCCAACAAACTGCAGAGTTTGATCATAGACTAGCTTGTTCTTGCTCAAAACATAGCGACGGAGTCTTTTTGTAATCAAACGCTTTTGTTTTTAGGCTTAAAAATGACAACAAAGTTTAGGCTTAACCCGGGGTTAGCTTAACCATGCTTCGAACAACCGGTCCCTGAAGTCTAAAGTCTGCATCTAAACGTGCAATAGGGTAGAAGGAAAACAAGGCCAGACTTAATTACAAACCTTGAGTGCGGGACAGGCTTTGCCTCGACAGCGTTTAGAGACGCGAATCGTTCGCGTTCTTGCTCTTGTACCCACAGCACACTTTTCACTACAAGCTCCCCATGCGCTCCACCCGCTCACCTAAAACGCGGACATGCAATAGAAATACAAAGCTGTTAGAGACGCGAATCGTTCGCGTTCTCGTGCATGCACCTAAAGCACACTTTTCACTACAAGATCCCCATGCTTTCACCTAAAGACGCGGACATGCAATAGAAACGCAAAGGTTTTAAAGACGCGAATCGTTCGCGTTCTCGTGCATGCACCTAAAACACACTTTTCACTACAAGATCCCCATGCATTCAGCTAAAAACGCGGACACGCAATAGAAATGCAAAGCTGTTAAAGACGCGAATCGTTCGCCTTCTCGTGCTTGCACCAACAGCACACTTCTCACTGCAAGTTCCCGACGAGTTCACCAAAAGACGCGGACATAAAATGGAAACACAAAGCTGTGTGTATAAACTTAACCATGTTCTCCCTACTGTATCATATGTTTCTGGTGAGAAACTGAAGGAGAAAATCGAAGTGGATCACTCTTTGGAGTGAAAGGATTAAGATGAAAGCTGATGAAACTATCAATTCTCACTACAATTCTAATACATTTTACTTTTAAAAGGTTTGGAGAATCTGCATCTTGAGCTTGGGAGTGAAAGGGTTAATCTCCGCGATCTAATCTCCTAGTCAGCCCTAAACAATACGTTATGTAATGTGAACATAATAGAAAACTTTAGAACGACACTTGGAAAACTGGAGACACAGTAGTTCTTCTTAGATCTTCTTAGTAAATGACTATGATGCCATAATAGGCCATTTTCGAGATGCCTGTTGATTCTGTTCTAAACCGAGGCCTTGTTCAAAACCTTTCTTATAAAAAAAAAAAAAGAATTTACATAAAAGTGAGAACTATTTTTCATAAGAAAGGTGTCGCACTTGACCTCGTTTTGGAACAGAGGCAACAGGCATCTCGGAAATGGCCTATTATATGATGATGATTATGAATGACTTGTGATGACGACGACGACAATGATAATGATGATGGCAGTAATGACGATTGTAAATACTAGTGACGATAACAATTATGATGACGATGGTGATGCATGGTGACAACGATGGCAATGATGATGATGATGATGATGATGATGATGATGATGATGATGATGCAAACCGCTGGCTTGATAATCTTGCCTGTTTTCTGAGTCCAGCCGTTACCACATCTACTACTGCAGGGGCTGTACGCTGACCACGATGACATCACGCAGTTCTGGTTTAGATACTGTGCGCATGACGTTGTGTCCTTCAACGCTGGACAGGAAGCGCCATTGCAATAGGGCTGAGTTTTGACGGTACGAGTGCGGGTTTTAGTGCCTGGAGAGAAAAGATTAAAACGCACTATACTCGCGACTTGTTCGACGATCATTTTACACTGACGTTGCGCATGCTATGGGGGAATTGGTTTCCAAATTTTCGCGGGAGTTTAATTTCGCGGATTGCCGACTTTTTGCGTTTCGTGAGAACAAATTAAAAGTTTTTGCAAATGTGGATTTCAGACTTTACTGTTAAGAACACTTTTTCGCGAATCTCGGGCAAGTTCCTGTCGAAGAAAGTCGAAATTTGTACTTGCAGTCAATTTAACTGAAATTTAGTAATGTAAACAAATGGAGTAAATTTTCTTTTTTTGCCGAAGTTCATTTTTAACGTCTTCCAATCTATTTTGTGTTTTTCCAAAATAGCTTTTTCCGCAAAATTGGATACTTTACGGGCTGCTATTTGGGGCATGTCCGCTAAAATATAGCCTTTTTGGATGTGTAAAATGGATAGACCCCCCAAAAAGCTTGTCATTGTCCGAAGGAGTCATTTATTTCATCAAAAGTACCACAAAAACACCACAATCAAGCAATATTTTAACAAATCTTTTAATGCAATATTTGGCGCCACATTGCTTTTCTTGAATTTTTCAAGTTGAATTCTAAGATATTTTCTCTGAAGACTTGATTTCTTCAATAGCTTCTAAACCAAGCAATATTTACTGCAGGTTATATCTTCATACTAAAAATCAGTGCATATTGTCATTAAAATCTGTTTAAGTGCTCTAAACTATCAAAAATCTCTGATGGCTGAACTAATACCTCTCACTTTCACTAAAATCCCAAATATGCAGACGACAAGTGATATGTCCCAGCAGAAATATATTTAAAATTATTACAATGTGCCACTAGAAGCAAGAAAGCTCAAGTTTTGTGCTACAAAATTCTTCCAGGCCGCAGAAATTCTGCATCCCCCAAACTCCTCCCAGGTCGCAGAAATTCTGCATCCCCCAAACTTCTCCCGGGTCGCAGAAATTCTGCATCCCCCAAACTCCTCACAGGCCGCAGAAATTCTGCATCCCCCAAACTCCTCACAGCGCGTTATATATCTCTAAAAAGATATCAGGGCGGAAACATACCTGAAGTCGACCAGTGTAGGCTGTTGATCCGATCAAGCCCAATCTTCAGCAGTTGCATTTCTTACCGGGATCTTTCCTGTCCATGTTGCCATTAACGGTGCAGAAAACTTCATGCAAATTCGGACTGTACTGGCAAGACCGAAGGCATTGGAACTCTTCACGAAATTCGCGCAAACCGCCCTGTCAGTAATCAACAATCAAACGCATGGCCGATTCATCCGGCCTGGCTTTGGTTTCCTGTCGGCTGTCAGATTTGACGTGTGAAGGAACAATGTTTGGAGGTGTCGAAGATATGTGATTGGCTGATCACAGCATCCAAAGTTCAATAAACTGAATAATCACGTGCAACGAGAGTGAAGTCCACGCCGCCAAAGCATATTTTTCAAATGGCAACGAATGAAGCGAGTTAAGATGGGCCTGACGATCATGAGACTGAGAAGACGACCGACCAAGATGTCATCCAAACAATTGAGTTGGATGGCTTTGAAACGCAAGCGGCAGTTTCCATCACATCGTCGATTTAGCAGTGTAATTTAACATGTTTTGGGAAGAAAAACTTTATAATTCAGACCACAAGCATCGACTTTAGGCGGCCACGAAGCGTGACACACGGCTTTGTTGTCACGGTGTTCAAACGTCCATAGTTCCCGATAGAAACTTTGTATCGACCCAGATTTGTGCAGTGATACTTATTAACTCATTACATGTTTGAAAATGTCAGTGTATCAGGCTTGTGGGGTGCGTAACTTCTGAGATAGCTTTTTGATGACGTCAGGTGAAAACACTCTAGTTCGACGTTTGAATTTAATTAAACACGAGGACGCACTATAAAAGGGCGCTTCCCAGGGAAGCGCACAGTCACTTGTCAATCAACAGTGACCGAGACAACAGCTCCTAATTAGTAAAAAGCCAAAATTTTCCAAATTTTGTTTTTCCTTGTACTTGAATACCACGCAAAACAAGATAATATTGCCTCACGAATTTTCCATCACATAAACATTCATTTTGAGTGCAATTTGAGTAAAATCCAAGAATAATCTTCAAAGCAAGAAATTAAATATTCTTGGTGCGCAGCCATGCGTCGCATTGCACCGCGAAATTCAAAATGTATTTTGGCAGCCAAAAGCAAAGTTTCGTTTCAAATCCTTCCGTCCAGAACTCCACATTGAAGTTGCCCGCATGTGTTTACTTTTAGGTGCACATTAAGTCACCAAGCTGCAGAGAAATTTTATTATGGGCAGCGCGACTTCTGAACGCTGCAGGCGCACGTGCTATTCAGCAAACATTATGCAAATTTGGTGTCGAAAGAGGCGGGGCCAACGGCCTTTTATAGCGCGCCTTCGTGTTTAAGTTCGTCAGATTTGTATAAAGTTCGACGGCGTCGTTTTGTGCGCCTGGGCCAGTCGGGTAAAACGACTGAAGTTCTACCTTGTTTCAGACGTCGTATTAGCTTACATGCAGAATACCCTGCCACTTCTGACCACTATTGTTTGAATGCCTCGTTCTTTAACCCTCTCCCAAGCTCAAAATGTAGATTCTCTCAACCTTTTAAAAAGAAAATCTATGAGTGATGTAGTGAGAATTGATAATTTAATCACCTTTCATCTTAGCAAACTATCAAAAGCCAAGTTCTCCCTTCTGTATCATGTTTCTGGTGAGAAACTGAAGGAGAAAATCGAAGTTGGTCACTCTTGGGAGTGAAAGGGTTAACATGGCCAGAAATAGCGGACATTCTGAGCCTGCAATATTGTCAGCGGGCCGGGTATTTCCCGCCACAATGTGCGTCCGCGGCAGCTTTTCCCGCCCAAAATCGCGGGCAGCAGTTTGTTTACCAAACGTTCAATTAGCTGATGTATGCCGGATTGCGATCAATCACTTCGATCACTCAATCACTGCGATCGCTCAGAAAAGTGTTCAGAGACCACTGGATTGCTACAATCACTGCAATTGCTGAAAAACTGTTCCGAGATCGTAGTGATTATTGGAAACAGCATGCCGCGAATGGAAAAGCTGAAATGTTTCAAAGCGACTGGTGACACGCACGGTCAGTTTTGTAAAACTTGGTGCTGTAGCTTAATTGCAAATTCTATGCTGAAGTTAGAAGAAAGGATGAACAAGTCTTACAATCTAGCGGTATTAAAACAGTTCCTGCTTTGCTGGACAGAGTTTCCTTGTCCGTTCTTGAACAATCGTATTTATGCGCAACGATTCGCGACGTCTCTTTCAAAGCTCCAGTAAATTCCCAAAACAAATCCTGAACTCACGTTGCAGGATGGTTTACTCACAAGGCTACACAGTTTGTTTTGAACAACTTGGTCGATCGCCGGGGCCGATCGGGAGCTAGAACCGATCGCGAGTAGCATCGAACCTTGCTTCACTAAGCGTGCGTATCGAGTGATTGTGCGACTAAATTCAACAAAACACATCTTTATAATCCAAAAACGCAAGAGATACAAAGTGCCGAGGGTTACCATTAAGTTTGTTCAGAAGAATGACCTTTCTCGAAGAACCGATTGAACAGCTTCGATATTTCAACAACTTCGAGGAAAGACGGTCAGCTACTCTCATCCAGTATGCCGTTTTCAGCTTGTCTGCCATACTGTTGTCTCTTAGATGTGTCTTGCATCTTTACATTGGAAAAACGCAAGAAGTACATATGGACAGCTACTGATTTTGTGTTAATATTTTCGGTATCCTTGTATTATAAGAGAATCCGGTTGAACAGCTTGCTATTTAGTCTCTAGTTGAAAGGTACGATGATTTTTGTGTCCATCTCCATAGTAAAGTCTCTTGTTTAGTTTACACTGAAAGCCAAATAAATTGCAGCCCCTAATGCGCATGCGTGTCCGCTATTTCTGGCCATGAAGAGTATGTTAATAAGACAAAAGAATATATAAAAATTCCTGAAGTGGCAGAGCATTCTGCAGTTGCTCTAAAATAAGTGCCTTTGCTACACTACAATCATGTTTCCCCAATGTATTTGTGTACCTGTGTACTGGCATACCCATTTTCTTTGTAGTGTTCCAGCTCGAGGCTGCAGAATTTCTGCACCTGTATTCCAGTCTGAGGTCGCAGAATTTCTGCGACCAGTGTTCTAGCCTGAGGCTGCAGAATTTCTGCGGCCTATGTTCCAGCCTGAGGCTGCAGAATTTCTGCGGCCTATGTTCCAGCCTGAGGCTGCAGAATTTCTGCAGCCTATGTTCCAGCCTGAGGTCGCAGAATTTCTGCGGCCAGTGTTCTAGCCTGAGGCTGCAGAATTTCTGCGGCCTATGTTCCAGCCTGAGGCTGCAGAATTTCTGCAGTCTGTGTTCCAGCCTGAGGCTGCAGAATTTCTGCGGCCTGTGTTCCAGCCTGAGGCTGCAGAATTTCTGCAGCCTGATTTTCCTAGAGTTCAATCAGCTTTTATTACATGCACAAAGAAATGTTTGAAAAATGCAGTGAGAATCAATCGTTCAGCCAGGATTCATCCTAGCAACCAATCAAACGCCACGTTCTCCATACTAACGCCAAGTTCTCCATACTAACGCCACGTTCTCCAAACTAGATACGAGATAGGTGAAAGAGAACATTGAAGTTAATCACTCTTAAGTGTCACGTGATTCTTACCTGGTCCACAATACCGAGGCGTGGGTTTCCCACAATCCTTAGCAACACAGTTCTTCTTGTTGGCAGCCAAGTTGTACCCAGGCCTACAAGAGCACACGCCATTAGCACAGATGTGCTCGCAACCATTGTTTGCGGTTCCGCACTGCGATGTCTCCTAGAAACGAATAAATAACAACAACAACATGGTCAAGTCACTTGTTAAAAGAGGTATTAAATTAATCCAGGACTAATTTAATTTGTTCCCCCAACTTGCTGACCACAGGGTTATGGTGAAATCAAAAGCTTAAAAAATGTCAAGGAACTTGTGCTCTGAGAAAAACTATTCCGTTTTCATACAAAAAAAATCAAAACAAGGTTTTTTCCTCAATCTAAAATTAGCTAGATCTGCTTTGAACAAATTGATATGTGCTTGATATGAGATAAAATTGCTGTAGGAACAAAGATATCATATCTTGATCGCTTTTTATGATTGAGAGATTAAATGACTACATTAGTGGGTTATTGTTTCGTTTTGTTTGTTTTGTTTGTTTGTTTGTTTTTTTTTTTCCTTTTCTTTCTGTCAGTTGCGTGGGCCGCATTTACAAATCAAAGTAAATCTGGGCTGGGTTTTTCAAAGCCCGGTTAAGCTAACCTGGGGTTAACTAAATTCCTTCCCTCTTGTTTGTGGCTAACAAACTGCAGAGTTTGATCATAGACTAGCTAAAAAGTTTGTTCTTGCTCAAAACATAGCGACGGAGTCTTTTTGTAATCAAACGCTTTTGTTTTTAGGCTTAAAAATGACAACAAAGTTTAGGCTTAACCCGGGGTTAGCTTAACCTTGCTTCGAACAACCGGTCCCTGAAGTCTAAAGTCTGCATCTAAACGTGCAATAGGGCAAAAGGAAAACAAGGCCAGACTTAATTACAAACCTTGAGTGCGGGACAGGCTTTGCCTCGACAGCGTTTAGAGACGCGAATCGTTCGCGTTCTTGCTCTTGTATCCACAGCACACTTTTCACTACAAGCTCCCCATGCGCTCTACCCGCTCACCTAAAACGCGGACATGCAATGGAAATACAAAGCTGTTAGAGACGCGAATCGTTCGCGTTCTCGTGCATGCACCTAAAACACACTTTTCACTACAAGATCCCCATGCATTCAGCTAAAGACGCGGACACGCAATAGAAATGCAAAGCTGTTAAAGACGCGAATCGTTCGCCTTCTCGTGCTTGCACCAACAGCACACTTCTCACTGCAAGTTCCCGACGAGTTCACCAAAAGACGCGGACATAAAATGGAAACACAAAGCTGTGTGTATAAACTTAACCCTTTAACCCTTTCACTCCAAAGAGTGAGCCACTTCGTTGCGGAGCTTTCGTGTGAGGCTTCATATGCGTCTTGTTTAGGAGGCTGTTAGAACGACACTTGAAAAACTGGAGACACAGTAGTTCTTCTTAGATCTTCTTAGTAAATGACTATGATGCCATAATAGGCCATTTTCGAGATGCCTGTTGATTCTGTTCTAAACCGAGGCCTTGTTCGAAACCTTTCTTATAAAAAAAAAGAATTTACATAAAAGTGAGAACTATTTTTCATAAGAAAGGTGTCGCACTTGACCTCGTTTTGGAACAGAGGCAACAGGCATCTCGGAAATGGCCTATTATATGATGATGATTATGAATGACTTGTGATGACGACGACGACAATGATGATGATGATGGCAGTGATGACGATTGTAAATGCTAGTGACGATAACAATTATGATGACGCTGGTGCTGGTGCTGGTGCTGATGATGATGATGATAAATAAATAAATAATGAAATGTTAGCAAATAAAATATTCTCACCACACAGTCTCTATTATCAGCATAGCTCGTGCATTGCTTCTTTGACACAAGAGGCCCACATGCCTTCCCGCGGCAAACCGCTGGCTTGACAATCTTGCATGCTTTCTGAGTCCAGCCGTTGCCACATCTACTACTGCAGGGGCTGTACGCTGACCACGATGACATCACGCAGTCCTGGTCCAGATACTGTGCGCATGACGTTGTGTCTTTCAACGCTGGACAGGAAGCGCCATTACAATAGGGCTGAGTTTTAACGGTACGAGTGCGGGTTTTAGTGCCTGGAGAGAAAAGATTAAAACGCACTATACTCGCGACTTGTTCGACGATCATTTTACACTGACGTTGCGCATGCTATGGGGGAATTGGTTTCCAAATTTTCGCGGGAGTTTAATTTCGCGGATTGCCGACTTTTTGCGTTTCGTGAGAACAAATTAAAAGTTTTTGCAAATGTGGATTTCAGACTTTACTGTTAGGAACACTTTTTCGCGAATCTCGGGCAAGTTCCTGTCGAAGAAAGTCGAAATATGTACTTGCAGTCAATTTAATTGAAATTTAGTAATGTAAACAAATGGAGTAAATTTTCTTTTTTTACCGAAGTTCATTTTACGGGACTTAATTTTCGCGGATCGCTGGAAAATCCGCGAAAGTCGCGAAAATTTGAACCCGCAAAAATTTTATGCCACACAATAGCAATACTTTGTTGACCATGAACTCACCCGTCCCACAGGTTGCTGTACAAGAGCTGTACGCTGACCAGCTAGACACCACGCAGTTGACAGGGTAGGAACTAAGATTACAGGCCTGGGTCTCATTCAGTGTAGGACACACACTGCTGCAGTACGGTTGCCTAGTAACATTACGGGTTCGTGATCTGGATCCTTTTCCGCATTTCCCATTGGTTGGTGAGCACGTGCTCCACGAAGCCCAACTGCTCACCTGCAAAAAACAATGGTAGCTTCGTTTTAACCAATAGAATGTTTTTCTGTTTTGCATTAACTTTACGAGACAAAAGATGAATTGCATCAACTTTAGTTGTCGTGGCACACTAAATGCCATGACTGCTAACCGCTGTTGAGGATTCTGACATAACTTGATGCTTTACAGATTGACCTGTTCTGTACCAGAGCGCCTACCAGGCTTAGCCGTCAGTCAGTTGTCAAAAGCGACCGAGACTAGGGTTCGTTATTAGCGAAAAGCCAAAACATTTCAAGGCTTTTTTTTCTGCGCAGCTGAACATCACTTAAAACAGAATGTATCACAAATTTTCAAAAATACTGCATACTTGATGTCCAAGGAGGGAAAGCTTCCCCCCTTATTGGTCGTCGAAGTTATGTCTACGCTCTTTAGTACATGTAGGCAAACTTCCGACAATCTCCTGTCTTTTAGCACTATTTTATAGTCGCATAATGTTAATTTTATGCTACAATCTACACTCCTTTGTACCCAGGCACACTCATAAAACAAAAACCTCCACTCTTACCTGACAGGTAATTGGCACGGGAGTACACCGCTGACTCTCAGTTTTCGACGGGCACGAACTCCCGCCACAGGAAGCTGGCCGCGTGATGGTACGTGACCTTGACCTTGAGCCGCTGTTCGCACTACAATTTCCATTGCATTTTCCCCAGGAGCGCCAGTTGGACACTAAGCAATCACGTCTGCAACAGCCACCGCGACAAGCTTTAGTCTCCCTCAATGTTGGGCAGGCGCTTCCACCACAGGATGATGAAGTAGTACGTTGTCGCGTACGGACTTGTGTACCAGCTGACTCGCAATTTGCGTTGCAGCTTCCCCAGCTTGTCCAAGAGCCGACCACACAGTTGACAGGACAACAACTAAAGCAAACAAACAAACAAACAACGAATGCTTTTTCATGTACAGTATGATGGAATGCCCTTAATAGCTAATGACGGTCTTCATGGCTGATAGTTGTCGTTTTTTATGGCGAAATGCTTCCTATGGCGAGACACTCTTCGCTTCCATCACTAACAAAGATGAGGGACTTTAACCATCTTCTGAGAATGACTGCAATTTTCTTCTTTGGCTCACTAACAAAAGTATCGTACGGTGTCATGGCTGATTAAACTATGACCCATACTGTTTCTTCTTGAATAATTGGGATCATTTGCATGATGAGCCCAGGAGTGAACAGATTGAAGCATTCACACGCTGATTCACACGTGACATAAGCGCCACACGCAGGCGCAGAGCTCATCCTTAGCGCGTAGTCTGGGAACGAGCATACATTTCAAAATGGCCGAAAAGAGTTCAAATGTGATTTTTCTTGTAGCTGGTTATACGAGCGTCCTACAGTCTCATGCAGTCAAGCATAACACAGCGTGCCAACGAGCTTCTTAACCCTTAAACTTCCAAACTCAAAATAAAAATTCTCCCAACCATAAAATAAGAAAATGTATGGGTGATGAAAACAGAATTTATTTTTTAATCAGCTGTCATTTGAGCAAGGTGTCAAATGCCAAATTCTCCATACTTATGATATATCTCTGATGGGAAACTGAAAAGAGAAAATTGAAGTTGATCAGGGAGTGAAAGGGTTAAACTGAGTGAATTACAGCGAATTGCAGACGTGACATGAAAGTTAAAAAGCAACTTTGTCAGATAATGTCTTAACGTGAACTTGAACGTACCGACGATGATCTTCTCAGTCACACAAAAATATTTCAGTCAACCTGAAATGCTAAAATGTTGATCAAAGGTGAGATCAAAGGCATCTTGATTTTATGAATTTTAAAACGACTGAATGAATTCGATTGCGTATGGAAAAACGTCAAAGGAAGGTCAAGAACCTTCTCATCAGTGCTACATCCACTTATTAATTTAGAATCCCAATAACCAATAAAATATGTACACGACTCCACTGCACACGTCTCCATTTCGGTTTGTTTATATAGAACAATTCCACCTAGTCAGGTAACTGGTTGTTAGTGCCTTGTGTTTCCCTTCGGAAATGGACAGTAAAGCTTATTAATAACTGCGTGTGAAAGTTTTATACCTCGAACATGCCTTTTGTTTAAACACCTTGACCTCGCTGTAACTCATGATCTATATGTTGCACAAGACCACCAAGACCGACTGCATTCAGTCACCGTTGTAATAACTTTTTAGACCCTAATTCGAACTGCATTATCAACACATGTCTAAACACACCAAACGACGAAGCCAGCAACAACGTTTCTCTTCGCCTGATTGTTCACTGAAAAGCAATTATAAAGTTGCTCTGTTTCTGCCAGTATATAGAGTTATATTTCAACGGAAATGAAAGTGATGACGGATGCATAATACCTCAAGCATGCTTACGTCTAAATAATACCTTGACCTATAACTAATCTAACTTTCAAAGTAACTAACTCGCACGTCTTAATCCAACTTTCCGGGGAAAAAAATCACAAACAAAAAAAGAAAACAAAGAGACGATTCCGGCACGTGGACAAGTGTTTTCTACTAATAGTCTTCAGTTCTTTGTAATAGGTTCAAGACGCGTCTAAACACATAAAACAATGATTTCCTGACTTCAGTGGTAATTCTACTGTTAAAATTTAGTGTTTGGCAATTCACCTCAGATCACACACAAACATGCACTTATATCATATTCTAACGAACACGGATTGGGTATTTAATGAAAGCCAAGGACAGCTTATCGTTGAAAAATCAAACAGTGCATTAGATTATACCATATCCCCTGCCGAGCGAAACCGGAACTCGAGACGTGTGCTAAAGCAACTGAATCACAGATTTCGTGAAATATAATAAACTCTATTTCTACTAATGAATGTTCCAGTGCCAAAAGGCACCTTTCCAAACAAGTCTTTATCTTTGGAAAGACATTGGTATCTTTGCTGGCGACTGTTTCCATAAATACTAAACAGATGGCGTCACACATTAATAAAGGTCAACGAAAAATAAAAACGTTTACAGTTTAGGAATTGAGCAAAAATGACAATAGAAATTCAAACTAAACTGATTGACTATCAGGCCAGTGCTTGTTATTTTCAAATCATTTTAATGGTTTAAATACTTAAAATTGTTCACGTGCAGAGAATAGTCCTAAAGTGACCCTAAGATAAAGGCAAACATGGTCCCTAAGCTGCACTTAGTCACGGTTTGTTTACAAACAAAAGTATTGTTTAATTTCAAAAAACGTACACTTCAAGAAGTCAAAAAAGAAAAGAATGAATAAAAGAATGGCAGAAAATGAAGCGTGCTGTGAACATCCGTTTATATGTTATGACAGCTGTTTTCAGAATCCTTATGGATGCTGATTGCACAAATTCTAAATGACTGTTTAAAAAAAGATATACGACTTATTCAGGTTATATAGGTTTGGTCAAAGTTCTCAAGTTTGTCCATCAGGTAATTGATTAAGCTCAAAGAATTTTTCGATTCTTGCGAGTTCTAACTTGTATGAGAAAAAAATGCCACAAACCACATTTTGCTCAAACTACTCGAATGACAAAAAGAGAACTAAATTGATTTGTATCGACAGCAGAAAACGGAACTGAAAAAAAAAAACAGGAAAGCGAAAGGAAAGAAACAATACGGAGAGAGCAGAAAAAGAAAAAATATATACGAAATCCGGAAAGCAACCACAAAAACTTGATAAAACTGAAAACGTACTTGCCAGTGTTACAAACAAGATCGGCTTTGAGTTCGAGAACTTGGACAAGATGTTCCACCACAGCTGGAATACTTGGAGATAGAAAGCGTTCTGCTTTGCGTGGAATATCCACACCCTCGACAAGGGCTCCACGAACCCCAGCTAGACTGACAATCAACGCGGCAACATGTATGACACCATTTACAAACCGATTTTGGTAAAACACAACTGCCACCGCACGAAGCCGGAACATCGACTTTATGTCGACTACACGTAATACCCCATCCGCATGACTTCGAACAGGTCGACCAACTTGTTATATACGTACAAAGCCGAGGGCTGCACGATCGCCGTCTTCTATTTAAACCTGCTCGACGTCGCCAAGAGTAGGACGGGATTATCAAGAAAAAAGCAAGCAAAAATAAAAATATGTGAAGTCTCATTTTTCGCTTGCCAAACATAATGCTTTGAATGGAGAAGCTCATCCACTTATATACGTTACGTGTTACGTTTGAGAAACAAGACATTGATCACCGTATAAGCAGTATGTTTCATAACAAGCTTTGGTAGATGAATTTCTAAATTCTCTTTATGAAAAGTGACGTCGTGAGTTGTAAAGTAATACAGGATTTTGCCTCAATATTAAATTCTCTTTAACTGATTGCAACATTACCTCATTAAGTGTTGGGAGAATATACATTAACAGATCTAAAACATTTGTCTGGTCGTGTCTTCACTTGATACCAAATGGAATGTACTAAAGTAACTCCCTGCTTCACAGAAAATATAACTAAACGAACCTAAAAACTTAAGTACTATTTTAAAACAATTACATTGCTTGCGTATATCTTCTACTGCGAAAAGGACTAAATTGAAGAAACGGATGCTTCCAAGGGTGACGTCAGACTAAGCCTCAGCGCCTGTCAGCAATATGTCAATTAAACGATCTGAATTAACTCCTTGACCTTGCAATTGATCGTAATGATCTATTTAAAAAGACCACCACGACTGACCGCATCTGGTCACGTATTTTGTTACATTCAACGCATGTCGAAACATATAAAAAACGAAGTAAGCAACAAATTTTTCCATGGTCTGATATTTGCTGGGGAAAACTCACAATCAAAGGTAGCTCTCTTTGGCTTGCCTTAAAGGATATACCAAATGTCTTTCTATGGAAATGGAAGTAAAAATTGAGGCATTTGTGTGTAAAAGATACATAAAATATTATACCCAAAATATCCATTATCTAAACACTTTTAGCCTGTTACTGATATAAAGTAATCATAAAAATATCGCCGGATGAAAATTATCGCGCAAGCTTTATTCCAAATTTCTGAAAAGCAATAAATAGGCATAAAGGAAAAAAAGGTCCGGACAGTGCCAAATTTGGAATACACAACTTTCTAAAATAGAAGTCACTTATTGACACAGAAGGAATGACTGACGGACGGACTGACGAAATGAACTCTTAATGCAGGAAGCTCGCTTCCTGCTTAGGTGGGATGGCAAGCTTAAAAAGGATAAGCACGACGACGAAGCAGAACGGTATCAAGAATATTTAGAACATACATGGAACAATATAAAGTAAAAAAATAACGTACTTGCCAGTGTAGCAGGATCGGCTTTGAGGACTTGGGCAAGATGTTCCCCCACAACTGGGATATCTAGAAACAGACGCCGTTCTTCTTTGTGTGGAATATCCACACCCGCTACAAGAGCTACATGAACCCCAACTATACTGACAACTTACGCGAACATACCTAGAACAGCTAAGGCCGTATGAACTACTCGGGCATTTTGTACCACCGCAAGAGGGGTGCCTGTAGATTTGGTAAATTTTAGACCTTGTTCCCCATCCGCAAGAACTCGAGCATGTTGTATAGTAATAAAGATTTGGTTGTGTCCTTAGCGGTTCTTTTACGTTTCTGTAGTTCTTATTATTTAGAGACGGGACCGCAATTTTACGTGGTCATCCGAGCCACGAGTAGAGAGCCAGGTTTTTACACTTCAATTTTTCACTGCCTTAAGTGGGATAAGACATGTCTAAACACATAAGGCATTTAAGTCAAGAGAAAATGCTTTCTTGGTTTGGCATTTTCAATTTCACCCTAGAATCGACAGTACTTCTTTACTATAGACAATCCATCACAAATATGGGCCATGAATATATGCCTGTATTCTATAAAACAAGCTGAGGATCAAACGGGGTAGTCTTCACTTACAACAGATTATACGTTATATCCGCACGCCGGATTAATCATTCATATTCCTGTCAACCCTTTCCCTCTCGAGCTCAAAATTCTCCCAACCATAAAATAAGAAAATGTATGAGTGATAAAATGAGAATTTGCGGTCAAAACAATGACGAAAAATCACGTACTAACTATATGTTCGAGGTCTCACCGTAACGATGTTTCCTGCTTCAAAAGGAAAGGTATAGCTCAAGGTAAGTGACGTTTGCCTTAGATATCGCATGATTTTTTAACACAAGCAATCTTTGTTGGACTTAACTGCAAAGAAAAATCAAGTTGAGGACTTCTCGTTTTTATTGCATGCATTGATAGATCATATTATTTGGTTTAGGCAAACGGATCAAAGTGAAAAAAATACTAAATCTGTAACAGACATTTACGTGAAATGTAATTCAGAGAGTCGAAATCATGTCCGGTCTGCTTCAAAATGGATTGCGTGACTGCTGATGTCGACTGCATCTGACCTTGCTTAGGCTTGTTCCGGAATGTGATACTGCAGGTCATCTATTTTTTAGTGCCTTCATCGCTTTTAAGACGTTCGCCTTGTATAAAATTTGCCAATACGTCTCAACAAAAGTCAACTACAACTGAAGGAGTTTACCAATCAGCCGAGCTATATATTTAAGAATTGGGCAAAAAAAAAAAAAAAACAAACAAACAAAGAAAAAACAAACGCACGGTTTCAAATTCAACGATGACGAAAGTGGTAAAAAGATGGTTAATGCTGTAAGTGATGTTGAAACAGTTTGGCTTCAACATGATGCAACAAAAGAATGATTTAAAAAAAACCGTTTGCAATATTGAATTAAGAAGTGTTTGTTTGTTTCGAAACATGTCCAGTGAAGATATTTAGCAGGAAATATCTCTGGATTCACGGTGTTTAAAACACAAAATCACAGCAAAACCTACTGACTAATCTTCTTGAAGCAATAATCTACCCTCGAACACAATGTCCAAGCCCTTTAATTGGGTATTATTGTCTCATAAAGGCCTGGTAGAAAGTCCATGTGTGTAAATACTGCTACGTGGTACTGGAGGTTAAAGTGACCCTCTAAATTGCCGGGGATTACAGTACCTTCCCGCTATTTCCGTACATGCAGGGGCACGAAACGTTGATTAAAAAACCAGACGAAAGAAATATAACAACTCACACATTCGCATTGCAGCTCCTGGTTTGTGCTCCGGGACACCTCGTACCTCCACAAGATGCTTGTGTTGTAACCACAGGATTCCTTCGCTGGGTTGATCCTCCGCATGTCGCTCCACAAGCACTCCACGCGGCCCAGCTGAAGACACAGTTGACCGGACAGCACTGGGTGTTACACTTGCGAGAGTCTATTAAACTGGGACAACTGCCGCCGCAGCTTTCGGCCGAAATTCTGGCGCGAGTTCGAGTTTGCTTTCCACCACCGCATCTCACGGAACAACCACTCCAGCTTCCCCACTTCGAGAGTCTGCAATCTTTAGGACTACAACGATAACGTCGCCGCCTTCTTCTTCTCCACGTTTCGGCTGATCGCAGCATGGACAGGACAACGCATAAAATGAATGTGCTTTGAATAATACGCCTCATCTTAGCCGAAAAGTCTTGTGCAACCTGTTACATTAGGTATCAATTAGGGCATATACATATCAAACTCGTGACCTAATATACATATATAATGGACTCGCAACATGATATTCTTGAGTTGACGATTGTACTAGAAGCGTACACATTAAAACCTGTGAGCTGAGACGAGACTGGGAGTGTTGCGTTCCCTGATAGTGAAGCACACTTAACATGGTGGCAGCGGTTCTCTAGATCTCATCTAGACCCCAGAATGGACCCATCAGCATCAAAGGGACCCACGAGCGCGACCCCACCCGCGGTGCCTGCTATTTCCATTCCGGGCATGCCCCCCGAGCAACTTGGAAATCACAACCAACACCGCGGAAAATTGGAGATCTTATAAACAGAGGTGGGAAAACTTACTCTGTTGTTAGTAATCTAGAAGCTCAGTCAGAAGAGTACAAAGTGGCACTGTTTTTATATTGTGTGGGCAATGACGCATTTAAGGTCTACAATGGTCTGCCATTCGAAACCGAAGCCCATAAGAAGAATCTGGCAAAGATAATCCAGCGTGGCAAGGACATGCTCATCGCCGACCTGCTGTCAAGAGCACATCTACCGTGTACTGGGAGCCCACATGACAAGGATTTTGAATCTGTGAACATGGCCAGTACTGTCCCAATTGCTGACCCAAGACTTGACGAGATAAGGCATGAGACGAAGCGTGGCGAAGCGCTTCAGATGCTGAAGGCGACAATACTCAAGGGATGGCCTACTGATAAGCAGTTAATCCTGACCGAAATTACGCCATATTTCAGCGTCCGAGATGAGCTCACCGTCCAAGATGACCTCATCTACAGAGGCGAGAGAGTTGTTATTCCTACCGCTCTGCGCCAAAGTATGAAACAGAAGATACACTCCTCACACATGGGAATCGACGCATGTTTGAGATCACGCAGATGGGAGAAGCGTGCGAAACATGCAGAAAGTTTGCACAGGCCCAGTCCAAAGAAACCCTGATGAGCCACGAGGTTCCATACCGCCCTTGGGAGAAGGTCGCGGTAGATTTGTTCACGTATCGAGGAAAAGAGTATCTCATAACCGTGGACTATTACAGTAACTTCTGGGAGTTCGACGCACTCCCAGATACGAAGGCCAATACAGTGATACAGAAGCTGAAGTATCATTTTGCCAGGTACGGCTGCCCAGACGTGCTCGTTAGCGATAACGGCCCACAGTTCGCCTGCAACGAGTTTGCTCAGTTCGCGAAGTCATGGCAGTTCCAACATCGCGCAATCAGTCCTGGCAACAGCAAGGCCAATGGCAAGATTGAGTCCGCAGTAGGTACAGCCAAGATGCTGCTGCGGAAAGCAGACGACAGCGGTAGCGACCCATACCTAAGTCTGCTGGATCGGAGGAACACGATCACCCAGGGCATGGGCACCAGTCCAGCCCAACGCCTCATGAGTAGGAGAACCAAGACCCTGCTCCCTGCGACGAATTCGCAACTGAAACCACGCGTGCCCGATACAGACCAACAGAGGGAACAGATGATGAAACGCCAAGAAACGCAAGTGCGTTATTACAACAGATCAGCCAAGGACTTACTGAAGCTGAAGAGCGGCGACATCGTCAGAATCAAGCCCATCGTGAAAGGGAAACGGATTTGGCGAAAGGCAACAGTCACCAAGCAGCTGGATGACAGATCATACACCGTTGAAACGCCTGACGGTAGAACCTATCAGCGAAATCGCTATCATCTCCGGAAGACACGCGAGTTGCCTTCACCTCAATCCCCTGACAGCAACGAGGTGCAGGACCAGGATCAAACTCCGCAAGGCCAAGCACCAGACGTGGAAGCGACACCTGGACCACTACCACAGGCGGAACTCGCTGCAACACACGAACCACTGAAACAGTCGAGACCCGTTCGGGAAAGAAGACCACCTGCGTACCTGAAGGACTATGAAGTGTCGAACTTCGGACTGTTCTGCTTCTAATTTGATTTGACTTGATTATGATATGTTGAGCATTGGACTGCATGTTCCATTTCTAGTTTGATTAGTTTTTATTTTCAAAAAAAAGGAGGGATGTTACATTAGGTATCAATTAGGGCATATACATATCAAACTCGTGACCTAATATACATATATAATGGCTCGCAACATGATATTCTTGAGTTGAAGATTGTACTAGAAGCGTACACATTGAAACCTGTGAGCTGAGACGAGACTGGGAGTGTTGCGTTCCCTGATTGTGAAGCACACTTAACAGGTTCCAGGCTTGGCGTACGTTGGGCAAGCCGTTCCTCCACAGATCGGTCGACGGCGAATCTGAATCGATCTACTCTGCGTAGAAATTCCGCAACCGGAACATCGACTCCACGAGCCCCACTGCCACTGACAGTCAAGTTTGGAGTTTACGACGCAGTAAACCGTATTGCGAAGATTGTAAGAGCATGAAACGCCGCATTGTTCCGACACTGTTTTGTACCTCGTGCGGTACCGTGTGCCGTAGCCGCACGTTCGCGAGCACGAGCTCCAAGAACTCCAGCTACTGACCGAACAGTTACGGTAGCACCTTCGTCTTCGTCTTCGTCTCCACCCCAAAGAGGGCAAAAGCAACATGAAAAACGCAGTCAACTCGAGCACCAACAGTGTTAAGCGCATAGTCACACGTCTGTTCTCTATGTGACAGCGATAATTTTCTCGATCCCGTTCAAATGTTGAAGTAGATTTATCGCATCTTCAGAGACCCAGGGGGTACTCGATAGGATTTTGGGTAGGGGGGTTTCGCTGACTCTATAAACCCCTGAACATGTTCAAGGCATAAAAATGTAAAGTTTGCTACCCTGTCTAAGACAAAGTGTCCTAATTTGATACCCTGTTTTTAATATTCCAGTCAGTGAGATATGTTAGCCTGCGTTGCGTGAGTTTCTAAATAGAGCAAACGAAGAAATCGCGTGAAAAAATGGCAAGTGCAAAAAATGTGGTCGAGGGGGGAGGAGGAAAAGATCTTCGAAAAAAAAACCACCCTGTTTAAGACACGAAAATGTAAAATTTGATACCCTGTCTTAAGACAGAGGACCCTGAAAATATTATTCTATTGGGCGGGCGAAACTTCCCAATATAGGAATATATATGGGAGTAACCCCCCCTCCGGCGGGCCCAGGGGCTTATCGCCATGTCCTCTTCTTTACAATGTACTATATTTCCGGAGTTAGGTATCACAAACGTAATTAATTTTGACCTCAAGGCCGGATATGCCCAGACATGTTTCATTTGTTCTGGTTGAAAACGAATATTTCCGATAAGAACAAGTGGAGTGTACGTTCACAGAAAGTTACGTTAAAAATAAAATATTGCCTGCCAGTGCAGTCACCTTGTTTTTAAGTCAGCGGTAATTGCTCAAAACTATGGATTCAAGAGCAGATTTTGTAATCAGTGTTACGCTCGTAAAACCTCAAGACTTCGACAAGAAACTCAAATATTGGATTCGATACTCAACTATAAATGAGTTCAAAGAAGTTTCTATAACATAAGTTAAGCACAAGGAAAACGAGGCTTGTACACGAAGTGAATATTTTACCGAGTTACATATTAATGGCGACGGACGTAGACTAACGGAAAGGAACGTCATTAACGTATTTCCGCACATAACCAAACGTGAATCGATGGTTTGTCATCAATCAACTTCTTGTGAATTGACACTTCTCTCGATCGTCGGTCCGAAGAATGACATTCGCCTTAAACAATTTCACAATCGTGATCTTAAACTCTCTTTAAAAAATCCAGAAAAAAATATTCCACCCATCAAAAGTTCCTCAGATAAAAACCGATTGAACTATTAAATCTCACTTCTTTCACATCTTTCCTACATTTTCTTCTTGAATGGTTTGAGAGAATCTAATATGCCATCAACTCAGGAAAAACCAAATTTTTTCTGACACGCCTGTCTTATTTGGACTAGATATCACTCGATGTCAATCACGCACATACCCAAAGAAGTAGACTTATCATTGATTTAGCTATTCTTCTAAAACACCAAGTTAAATACCCATTGTAAACACTTCTAATCCTGGTTATAACTCCGCTAACGAGACAACACGCTGAGAAAGCAACTGGCACTCAAAAACCACACAATAACAGCCGGGGATTACAGTACCTTCCCGCTATTTCCGTACATGCAGGGGCACGAAACGATTAAAAAGCCAGACGAAAGAAATATGATAACTCACACATTCGCATTGCAGCTCCTGGTTTGTGCTCCGGGACACCTCGTACCTCCACAAGATGCTTGTGTTCTAACCACAAGATTCCTTCGCTGGGTTGATCCTCCGCATGTCGCTCCACAAGCACTCCACGCGGCCCAGCTGAAGACACAGTTGACCGGACAGCACTGGGTGTTACACGTGCGAGAGTCTGTTAAACTTGGACAACTGCCGCCGCAGCTTTCGGCCGAAATTCTGGCGCGAGTTCGAGTTTGCTTTCCACCACCGCATCTCACGGAACAGCTACCCCAGCTTCCCCACTTCGAGAGACTGCAATCTTTAGAAGTACAACGATAACGTCGCCGCCTTCTTCTTCTCCAAAACGTTTCGGCTGATCGCAGCATGGACAGGACAACGCATAAAATGAATGTGCTTTGAAGAATACGCCTCATCTTAGCCGAGAAGTCTTATGCAACCCTTCCAGACGATTGTATACGAAGCTCGGTTCGGATTTCTTGGCGCGCGAGAGAGGGTTCCAGGCTTGGCGTACGTGTGTGAAATTCCTGTGGGTCACACCATATGGGGTGACACAAGATTTACGTTGACAGTCAAAACATACCTTGTGCCGCGAAATGACAGTAACCATGCAACATATTAAAGCTGCAATCCGAATTTCAGACAATCGACGTACGTTTATACTCGATATTTGGAAATAATCGTAGCTAGATGTCAATTAAAGGTGTTTTAGTACGTTCCTAGCAGGACCCCTGTCAAATACGGGAGACTTCAGATTTTATTTTCTTCTTCCTTATTTTTCTTTCTTTCTTTATGTCTTTTTGAGGTCCATTTCGAACATTTTGGATGCAGATTACATTCTAATAAAAGTACGTTCTCTTAAGTTTTGTTTGTTTGTCAGATTCTCCCAACCATTCAAGAAAAAATCTATGAGTGACGTAGTGAGAACTAATAGTTCAATCAGCAAACTATATCAAGAGACTGGAAAAGAATATTGAAGTTGATCACATTTGGGAGTAAAAGGGTTACAAATATAGTTTTGTTTCGGTTGGCGATAACCTCAGCTGATCATTTTTAACGAATAGTTCTCTCTTCCCATTAAGATCACGACCTCGGCCTGTACTATTTTTAGTATCGTATGATCAAACTTTCACGAAAACCAACCCCCATATTGAATTTCTGTTGGCCGGAGTAAAGCCAAATGACGGCGTTTATCGAGTATAACTTCCAATACACAACGCCAGGAAAACGCTGTCGCTGATTTTCACCAAACTCAGCTATAGTATAGATAGTTCAGAATTTATAATAGTTCAACCAGCTTGTCATAAAGTGATTAGAAGGCCGTATGTTATAATTATGGTGACAGATCGACAGAAAACTTCAAGGCTGATTATTTCTGCACGAAATAACATGGAAAAAGAATCCTTTCAGATATCAATAAAGTCAGTGTAAAGAAATCATAGCGCTCGAAACGTCAGCTTTCAATTCCTTTACGGCGTCGAGGTTTCGCCACAGGCGGCCCAAGCTCGGCGTCTAAATGCTGCGCAACTCAAGATTATAAGGAAATGTATGGGGATTTTACCGATCACGGAAAATCAAAGAATTTGATAATGAAACTCAAAATAAACGTTCCCTACCTGTTAATTAGTTGTGTGTCCCTTGTATCAATTTAAAGCCGCTGCGGCCAGTATAAGTGGTAGAAATTTCACACATCGACCTTTCTCGATTCATTACACACGTCTTTCTCCACGCCAACGCAGTCCAGTACTAGTTTTCCATTGTAAAAAATACTACACTGGATAGATTTATGCTAAAACGGAATTGTGTCATTTCAGTGTACTAAACTAAGATCTCTGTTCCAAAGATGTACATATATTTATCAGTCCTTGTATAAAGCAATATCATCGATGAATCGTCTTTCATTTCAATGGATTCCTAAAATCTGTTCAGAATAACTAATGTGCTTTTCCAAGATATATAAGTCAACGATCCTAATTGGCCAAAAGCAGAATTCTTCATGGCACTATCTTTTACTATTACTATACGTACTATTACGCTGTATTTTCGCGACACTTTAATTTCGCGATATTCGAAAAAACACACAATAAGCTGATGGTTTACAGATACAAATGGGAAACAGAAACTCACATATTCGCACTGCAGCTCGTGGTTTGTGACGCGGGACAACTCCTTCCTCCACAAGTTGGCTTCCTACTGACCACAGGATTTCTCCGCTTGGTAGAACCTCCGCACGTCGCTCCACAAGAACCCCAAGCGCTCCAACTAAAGACACAGTTGACCGGACAGCACTGGCTGTTACACGCGCGAGAGTCTGTTAAATTAGCACAGCTGCCGCCACAGCTTTCGGCCAAAATTATGGTGCGAGTTCGGGTTTGTCTTCCACCGCCGCAACTTGCAGAACAACGGCTCCAGCTTCCCCAGTTGGAGAGTTTGCAGTTGGTTGCGGTGCATCGACGCCGACGCCGCCTTCTCCACGTTTCGGCTGGACTCAACAAGGTTAGGATAACTCCGCACAAAAAGAGCGTATGCTTGATGCTGCACCTCATTTTGACCGACACTCTCCGGTCGATTTTAGCGTCTCAGTCAAGAGAGTACACGGTGAGTTTGGTCGGCATGTATTTTGCGACAGCCGATCTGGAAACTGATGGCGTTGCTTTGGATCACGCCACATGAGGTGACGCTTGTCGTCGAAACTGGATACACCGAGGGGCATGTCGGCCCATACCGTTGTACTGTATAATTTCGTTTGGAAGTATAGCTTGCCTGTGAAGCAATTCTAAGTTCCATCACAGAAGCAGAAATCGCCAGGATTTTATGTTACAATATTTTGTCTCCTGCGATCTCAGACTATAGCCTTTTGGTAAAACCGCGTTTATATTTGGTAAAGTCCATATTTCTTTCACCTGTACTTCCGTATGCAATCATCATGCAGGTCATCTAACTCCTACAATCATCGTATGACAAAACGGCGCGTTATCCGCGTGCGAGAAATCAGAGTTGGTTTGAAACCGAAAATATTTATGTCGCGATGCAATGGAGTTTATCAATTGGGCTAAATTAAGCTGTCAACAAATGTTCTGGAAGCATACAACATGACACCGCACGATCACCTTATTTTTGGCCTTAACAAATGACAATGGACGAGGAACCCATGAGTATGTCGACGGCCCCTCAACTCTGACTACACTTTGTTTCGATAACATCTAAACGCTGGCAACAACGTCAGCTTGCACTATCTTTATATGGGTTCACAAAGGGTACATTTTACATCTCTACCGACAAAGCCATGACTAATTTTGACAAGAACGAGCATTCCGTGTCGATCAGAAATTGGAAGAAACTCTGCCACATGTGTGTAGCATTACAGCTACTTGGAAAGTAGAAGCTTTTCACTGGTAGATTTATCAGTTAAAGCAGTAAAGTGAAAAAATAATGTCAAATATAGTAGTATAAAAAATCAAAAATATCCCTCGGACAAATAATATTGTGTTTTTACTGAAGCGTCTTGATGACGTTATATCCCCGCCAAAATTTGACTTTCGCTTGTCATGTTCAAGTTTTGCTTGCGACGTTGGAGTTCCACGACGCGACATCGGACTACTTGGGAGGTCAGACACATGTTTAGTATCAGCGACAGTTTTTATGGCCCATTCTTGTCGTGCAGTGATTTATTTTTGGCGATATAAACGCTCGAAACGTGGGTTAAAACATTCTTCACGGCGCTCTACACATACAACCCGCTCATAATAAGCGGTTTTCATTGCTACACCGACCCTGACATAGACAATATAACTGTAGCTCTCACAGGGAGTAGGCACCACGTCTCTCATCTATCAGCGTTAACCTCAAGGTGACATTTGTCCGGACAAATTCTTCGTTTATTCTGGTTGAATATGAAATTTTTATGACACGACTTCACATTTTCGAGTGCAAATACGGGCCAAAACGAGTGCAAAGATGGGAGCGTATTGCACTCGTCAGGAACCAGATCAACTGGTTTATTAGCTTACGTGATCATTTTTCGCAAGCAAAGTTTACAAACGCGTCATTTTTTTGTTCCATTTTGCGCGCGGCGAGAACGTTTGTCCTGCTTCGTTCGTCGTATAATAAACAATTTATTACACGAAAAGTCGTGCAATACGGCTGTATTTTTACTCGTTAGTTTTATTTTTTCTCGCCTGAAGCAGGCTCGAAAAAATAAAACCGACTCGTAAAAATACTCCGTCGTATTGCAGTCCTTCCCGTGTAATAACCTCTTTTTATTTCTCTCCTTTTATAATTTTCTCATTTCTTCCTGTCCTTCCTGCTTCACTCTTGGGCTCTGTCTGTCTTCCAGGCTGCCATTCTCAAATGATACCATCCAGTTGATTGTAAATAAAAACCCAGCTTTAATTATATTAAAAAGCTCTCTCGCAGACCAAAAATCGGGTTAAATCGAGTACTCAGCTCGCAGCATACAAACGATAGAATAAGATAACCGATGAAAACAATAAAACTGGCTATAAAACCAAAGCAAGACGGAAATGATCAACAAAAGCCAGAGATAAATGGCTCTTCAGTATCCATGTCAAAATAGTCGGTCACAAATTTTCCAGACAGAACATATGGCGTGAAGACGAAACGTGTTTGGACCTGATAGTAATATTTTTAGTATCTATATTTACATTTTAAATCCCATGGTATCATCGACTTATCGTCTTTGTCAGTAATTGAAATCTTACAATCCCCTTTTCTCGAAAACAAAATTCTCAAATCAGTAGTACATATCCAAAATTCTGATCACAGTAACTCATTTGCAGCAACACTGAACGGACAAAACAGTTATAAACGTCATTTAACATGCGACTTATGATGACAAATCCACCTTCCTAAGATTGAAAAGTAACGTTGTTTTCTTTGCAGAATTGGCTTTGTATTTCCATTTTAAGGGGCCGCTTTTTGTAAATAAAACATATTTAGTGACTTCCGTTTAAAAGAAAGGCCAAACCCGCCGCTAAATTAAACAGGTAAACTGAAAACACACAAAGATTAGGTTTTGCCGAATTGGAACGGGCCTGCCACTTACAACAAAGGTGATGAGAGAAGAATGTCAGTGTTCTTGCATATATATGGCACATTGGGAAGATAACTGAAATATCACCTCTTTACGATGACAGCTTTCTTTATCCATCTTCAGTTGATTGTTACATAAACATATAAACTCGTTTAGAGCCTTCATTTGAGAAGTCACACCTTGGAGTTTTGCTTGGCAGTTCAAGAATTGGAAGTTTTCTAGCCCGAATTTGCAGTTGAGAATTTCAACAAAACGCATTACCCGCAGTTCGCACGCTAAATTATTTCCTGCACTATCCTGCACTTGCTCGCAAAGTACAATCCAATTCAAAAAACAATGAGCAACAGAATAGAGAAATAGTAGAAACACGAAATCGAAAAAACTCACACATTCGCATTGCAGCTCCTGGTTTGTGCTCCGGGACACCTCGTACCTCCACAAGATGCTTGTGTTCTAACCACAGGATTCCTCCGCTGGGTTGATCCTCTGCATGTCGCTCCACAAGCACTCCACGCGGCCCAGCTGAAGACACAGTTGACCGGACAGCACTGGGTGTTACACGTGCGAGAGTCTGTTAAACTGGGACAACTACCACCACAACTTTCGTCCGAAATTCTGGTGCGATATCGCGTTTGCCTTCCACCACCGCAGCTCGCGGAACAAAGACTCCAGCTTCCCCACTTCGAGAGTCTGCAATCTTTAGGAGTACAACTGTAACGCCGTCGCCTTCTTCTTCTGAACCATGCTTCGGTTGGACTCAGAAAGGCCAAGACGATGCACAAAATCAGGGTGATCTTGAGAATGCACTTCATCCTTTTTACTGTCCGAGGTGTTTCACTTCCGTGCAGGCGATCAGCAGTTTCTAGTTTATCATCCTCGGTGCATCTGGCATTCTGCACTATGCGATAGGTGTTTTCAATCCCGTGGTCACCCCACACGGTAAACGTTTACATTAGACAGAGTAAACCAATCAGAAGCCAGCATTGATGCGTGTATTCCGAATCACAGATTTGTGTTTGTTTACTTTTAAAACCTTTAGAAATCTTTGTGTGGCTGAACCATGCAATGTCTATAAAGACCCTATACCTCTGACCACTGTTGCAGATACGAAGGCAAAAAGGTCACGACCCAAGGTATACCGGTTCTTCTTACACAAACACAGGTATTTATCAAACAAACGCTCGATGGCTCAAAAAGGCCTTATGATTGCATGCGCGCCAACAGCAATTCATTTCCAAAAACGATAGTGCAGTATAGTGTACGTACGACTTTTCAAGCGGAAAGCCATTATCACCTGTTTTGTTCGGGTTTTTCGGCACTAAAATTTGCAATTGTTTCGGATACCCCTTCTCAGGCCTGTCGGCACCAAATAAGTAGCCTATATATTTCGTTTCACTTCAAAAATACAAAACCTATGCTCTATACCAGACCAAAATGTTCAAAAGCGACACATAAATGGCCACATGCGCATACATCATCTACAGGGGGCACCCTCGGGTATACACACTGTCTCCGCTCTGACTGTTTCTGTCAAATGTCCTATATTCTGTCTATCTGTCTGTCTGTCTGTCTTGTTTGTTATTACTCTTACATGCCTTAAACTTTGACTTATCAAAGCAAAAATATCATCACCCTCTAGCTATAAATAAATGAACGAGAACAAAGAACGACAATCGAGTTCAAGCGAACTATTAGCGCATTCACGATCCGGCACGGACGTCGAAAAGACATTCAACTGAACCCGTTCAAGGGTTATACGAAGATCAATGCACAGTTTCTCAATTGTAATAGAGTATAGTTGTTCAAGGGAACCGTACTACATATATTGATGAGCTTATCCAAAATCAATTCGCAGCGTGTATTATATCTACGCAATATCAACTGCCACTCTATTTCTTCGAAATGCTACCTGAAAACAAGGTGTGGATGCAGGAACCTAAGTTCCTCGCCTTTCACAGGACGATAACGATAACGGTAGCGAGACCAATACTACACTTAAGATACGCGCGTTCGCCGTCTTCACGAGAGCCAAAGTCCTTGCACATTTAATGGTTCCCAAAACGGTACACGACGGATTACGGTATCAAAAACCCGGGGGGGGGGGGGGGTGGGGGGGGTGGGGGGGTACTCAATAGGAATTTGGGTAGGGGTGTTCCGCCGACTCTATAAAACCCTGACCCTATTCAAGACACAAAAATGGAAATTTTGCTACCCTGTCTAAGACAAAGTTCTCTAATTTGATACCCTGTTCAAGACTAAGTTTAGATAAGTTAGCCTGCGTTGCACGCGTTTCCACTGGAACATATGAAGAAATCACGCGAAAATGACGAGAGCAAAAATGTGAAAATGATACCCTATCGGGCGGAACATACCCATATAGGAAATATATGGGAGTACCCCCCCCCCCCCCCCGGGATCAAAAACTAAACGAAAAACTGAAATAAACCCAAACAACTACATAAAAGTGACATCTTTGTATCACCACTTCCAACCGGATAATAGAAACTCTGATCAGTAAATGAAAGGAAAAATGAAAATGAATGCTTATCGGTCCAGTTTTATTCCTGTCTATTAAGTGCTCTTGTTGCTGCTCACTGAGCAACATTTATGGCCGGACGAAGAAGATCTATCGGCAATCTCGATAACTTCACTGATATGGACTAGCAGACAGATAGATCATCGATATACTTATTGACTGAGATAGACATATAGATAGATAAAGCCTAAAAATTAAACACAAACATAAATGGTAAAATACCCTAAATCGTAACCGTATAAAGAGCATAATAAACTAGGAATAGACAAAATATAAAATGGATACCAACTTACGGTGAAGCGGTGCAATTCCTTGTCTGAGGCGAAGGACACGCACTTCCTCCACATGAATTCGGCGTCGAGATGACAGGACTTCTGGTTTGATTCGATGTCCCACAACCGGTGCAATTGCTCCAGGCGGTCCAGGTGTAGCGACAATCAACGGGACAACAGCCCGTGTTGCACTTGTTCGTTTCCACCAACGAATAGGGGCAGCTTCCTCCGCAATACTCGGACACTGTTTTCCTTCGCGTTCGTTGCTGTGTTCCCCCGCCGCAGGTCCGAGTGCAACTCGACCATGAGCTCCAGCTGCTAACTCGGCAGTTCCTTGCAGAGCAGCTTCGTCGTCTTCGGTCCCACCAACTGGCGACAGGCATTACAGCACACGATACAAGACATATACCCACAAATGCACTAAACAGCTTCATGGTGGAGTCACTTCAACTCTGCCCAGGCTCGTATGACTTGCTATGTTCGATGGCCGGAAGCTGCCGGTAAAACGACACTAAAATATCAACCACATTTAGACAACACCAACTCCTAGAGTTTCCCAAACCCATCGTGCTTTGCGCTTACCGGACGTAGAGCCTTGTGGCTAAATGAAACTCGATCACACTGGCCTGGCTTATCTCTGTCTGGAACCTTTGGGACAAATCTGGCTCAAATGGCCCCATAACCCGGCCAGTTATAAGTGTGTTTGAGAGTAATTTATTCGTAAACATCCTCATTTCGCGATCGAGTGAAATCCCCATTCATTTCTCACGCCAACTTGCACCCGCGGACCGTCAGCGGAATCACCCCCCAAAGCTTGGCCAGTGACAAATTTGCAAGTTTCACTGTCCTGTCTATTAAACACACAATAACGGTGAATGATAAATGGTGAATGAGGTGAGCCGGGATCGCAACTATCATCTCCTATCATTGACTAGAAAATTTGAACATGTTCAAAGCGCAAATTAAAAGATATTTGTCTTCACACGGGCACGATAGTTTCAACTCTCATTAACTCTCATGGGCTATGGTCACCGTTTGATTAGGGCCTGCACTTTGCAACCCTGTTGATGACTGGACTCCAAAATGTTTCATTTTACTCAATGCCGCTTGGCAATGACAGCGCAACTCTTAGTGACACTGAAAAGAACGCATTTCATCCAACACCCGGGGGGGGCACTCATTATAATTTTGGGTGGGGGTGTGCCCACCCAAACCCTTACCCTATTTCAGACCAAAATACCTGATTTTCTATACCCTATTTCAGACCTGACTCCAAAAATGTATACCCTATTTCAGACCTTTGTTTTGAGATTTTTTGTTCTTTTGCAACGATTTCCGCCCTGTGTTTTCTTCCATTTGCCGTGCAATGTCCGCGGCGACATATTTCTGTTAAAATCATACCTATCCCAGACCAAAAAGGCAAAATCGATACCCTATTTCAGACTAAAAATGGCTTATATATGGGAGTCCCCCCCCCCCCCCCACCCCCCCGGGATCCAACAGAGCGTTGAATTATGCTTTTAACTCCGGAAGCAACAGGTACATTATACGAGTGGGAACGTCATCACTAAGAAAAGACGACAATGTTCAAGACGCCAAAGTGTAAACTCAACTGGACACAGATGCGGGACTTCTCTAGGTTATATAGCTCTAGCTTTTGTCCGGCATTGAATGGTTTCTATTTGAAAATTGGCTTTAGCATTATTCTGTTACTCAAGTTTCTACCTAAGCACTTAAGTCGACAGGCATTTGAGTTGTGTTTCACTTAACCTTTGGCCTTGGTGAAGCAAGCATTTCAATATTGCAATCAGGTTCTATTTCTTTGTTCATTCAAATTTATACTTCGCTCACCGTTTTGTGTTAGCATCCTGTAGGGGGTTAGCTTCACAGATCCGGCCACCCTATACCATGTCTGACACTTGCATTATCATAATTCATTTCTAGTAGAACTGAAGCATAATTTCACAGCATTACTTCATATTGATTACTGTTTAGACAAGGATTAATTATCATACATAGGTCATTTCCTGTCAGTTAGCAATTTCTATTGATGTACGGCTTTTTCCCTGTTTATTCTTTGTATTCCGCTTATAATAGCAGTTTTCACTTATTTATGTGTTCAGTGCTACTTTTATAATTAGGCCCTGTCCACACGGATGTGTTTTCAAAAGTTTAGGTTTCATTTTACTTAAAACGGAGTAAAAATAATGCACGTCCACATTACAGTCGTTTTCAGATGAACTGAACCGTTTTCAAAAGTTTGCGTTTCCAGAGAGTTTGACCATCCACATGACGAAGACGATAGAGTTTTCAAGTCTTTCCTCTCTGGAAGCCGTTTGAAAAAGTTTGCGTTTTCGGTGAGTTCATCGAATTCGTGCAGACGGGACATAAAAACGCAACAAAATGATTGCCTTTTCAAACAAAAACGCATCTGTATCATGACGGGGCCTTAGATAGTCTTAGATCAACCGAGTTAGTTTAGCACTCTTATGAGTTAAAGAAATAAAGCACGCGACTGGCCGTGCTTTGTTGATTTATAGAAGCACGCTGGAACTCAAGTGAAAAAACTCGAGAGAAGTGTTTGAAGGGTAGAGAATCTCCACAATTCTCAAGTGTTCTTTCAAGTTCCCAAGTGCTTCTAATATACGTTGACAAGTGTTTCTTTTATACGACAACTCAGCAAAAACAAGAAAAAGAAGCTGACGTCAAACTGACAGGCATAATGCAACGCGGCATTCGTCATCGTTGACCAATCAGATCGTGCGTACCATTCACCTTACGAGTGTAATTTCTTTTTTTTTTCCTTTCTTTCTTTTACTAGCACTGACACTCGTTCCAGTTTTCCCCGTTTGTGAGACATTCTTATAACCGTCTCTTACGTCCGTTTTTAGTCCGTTCTATCACCGTATATTTCGTTTTTCAATCAAGTGTGTTATAAGCCCACTCGTTGCATCCCGGCTAAGTTATTCACGGCGAAACCACTCGAGCCGTCTGGCTATGACAAAGCTCGGAAGCTGTATACGCTATGCCACAAATATTTTCTCAGTCAACATCACAGGGCAGAGGAGTTCGCTTTGCTTTCATTACGTAAAACCCTATATATTGACTTACATGAAGGAAACCGCAGGACGATTACATCGCGGGCGCATAAAGGCATACGTACAAGATATAACATTTTGTTTATACTTAGTACGCGTCAGTATTAGTGTGGCCTTTTGCACGCCCGCGATGCAATCGTTCTGCGGTATCAATCATGTACTAGGTCAATACAGTGTTTTACATGATGGAAAAGAAGCAAACTCCTCTACGCCCTGTGTCAACACAGTTTTAATACCCACAGTATATGCTATAATAATCAAACCCTGTACTTACATCAAGTTCATATTTCCAGTCTCAAGCCACAATCGGTTCGTTCCCACGCAGTGCTCGACATTAAGGTTTTAGGTTGGTTGCCCTTCGAAATGTAGATTGACTTTAAGCAATCGAAAGTTTCATAATTTCTGGTTGCCCCGCCCTGAATTCACCTGCGCGACCAAAATATTTGGTTGCCCCGGGCATAGCGGGCAACTGTTAATGTCGAGCACTGCCACTCTCTCCTCTATAGCGAAACTCGAGGCATGTGGTTCTCCCTTGTTTGTGTAAGACCTTCAGTTCTGCAACTCAACAGGTCAGCTTTTAGTGAAACGCACGGTTTAGTTTATTGGTGCACCTGTAGCTATTTTCAATACACACTGTCTCTCTTACTGAAAGGCTGAACAAATGGCTGACTGAATGATGAATGAATAGTTGAATGGCTGATTGAATGGATGACTGAATGAATGACTCACTGATTGACTGACTGAATGAATGAATGAATGAATGAGTGACTGAATGGTTGACCGGCTGAATGGCTGACTGACTGAATGACCAAATGAATGATTGAATGAATGCATGACTGAATGACTAAATGAATGAATGATTGAATGAATGAATGAATAAATGAATGAATGAATGAGTGAATGAATGAATAAATGGCTGACTGATAAAAATGGCTGACTGACAGAATGGCTGACTTATACTGACTGATGGAATGGCTGACTGACATCTGTCTGACTCCATGACTGACCAACTGAATGACTAACTGACTGAATTATTGACTGATGAATGACTGCACTAAGTGGCTGACAAACTGAATGGCTGAATCAGAATGGCTGACTGACTAAATGGCTTGCTAACTGAATGGCTGAATGGATGCCTGACAAATGACTGACTGACTGACTGACTGACTGAATGAATGAATGAATGACAACAGACATATTGCTTTACCTTTGTGACCTTTGAATCCCAACATGCCCACATGCACATCACTTAAGCTTTCATGAATGATGCAAGAACAAGGTGAAAGGAACTATATGTCAGATCCTTGTGACTGCCGGCACTTGCTTGTCTTGCATCACTCATGAGGTACAGGTAGAAGTCACAGGAGTTCTTCAAGTGCCACTCAGATGTGCCGGCGGAATCTGATAAAAAAAGATGCTGTGGTGATTAATTTCGAGTTTGACTTTTTTCTGGCAAACTGGACTTTGTTTCAGTAAACTGGTCTAATTCAGGCACCACAGATAATTCTGGTGCTCATGAAATTATTCACAGTAGCTTCCAGCACGGTTTGTGGGCTTCAGTTATAAATTGGGTTTCAAGTGAGTCAAGGTCTTAATTTGTGTTCTGTTCCATGGATTGATTGCAAACCATCAACTATAATTATGAGGAATTGTTTACTCATGTCCCCACTATCAAAACCAATAACTTGTGAATGTGAGTATAATCACAGTTGCATCCGTCATATTTTCGTTGCATTGTCAGACATTCCTTGCAACATAAAGGGGTGGTCATTACTTAAAAGGTGGGGCACAATTTCGTGTTGTGAGATTCAGATTGTGTTTTTTTCGAAGATTTAAAAACTGAACTTATCTTGTTCCTTAATTTTGTGCTATTTAATTGATCCGTCGTCTGCAGTGCTCAGATCAGACTAAAAACAGCTGTTTTTAGTCTGATGTACACAATGTATAAAACAACACTCCGAGAATATATTTTTTAATCGCGACTTCGAACTTGCGATTTGCTACTTTCAACTCGCGATCGCCACTTTGAACTAGCGATTCCCTACTAGCGAATTGCGAGTTCAAAGTCGCGATCGCTAGTTTAAAGTAGCAAATCGCAAGTTCGAAGTCACGATTAAAAAATATATTAATGGCACGTCCGTACAAATATATCTTTTTATTTTCGAAAAAAAGAAGTCCAACTGTATCTCACAAGATTGGGCTGCCTGTAGGCGACAGCTTTTTGAACTGCCAAACGTTCAGCAGAACTCAATAAATAAAAAGAGCAAACACCATTACTTCTGCCTGATTTGCATCGAGTCTGACAATTTCTAATATTTATAAACATACCTTCGCATTTTCCACCAAGGAAGCAAGTCGCTATTTCTTTGGTCCTGGAAAATCTCGTGAAGATGTAAAAACATATTTTCGACGAGGGAGACTACCGTAAAACCAATATTCCGACTATTTGAGCGGAGAGAATTGTTAAGACATCAGCGAAGAAGTCCATGCACACACGAGGACCAAACTTTGGACCGGAATCAAAGCACGTGAGAACCTCGCGGCTTTCATCATGTCAAGAAGGTCACAAAAATAATCCCTTCTCTTGTCTTCTCTCACGAGGCGCTGTTGCATGTGTGACGCTGCAAAATCACTTCCGTTTGTCGCCATTATTACTACGACTTTCCTGGATAAAAACAAATTATTTAA
This sequence comes from Plumapathes pennacea, assembly GCA_964036295.1. Classification (NCBI taxonomy): domain Eukaryota; kingdom Metazoa; phylum Cnidaria; class Anthozoa; order Antipatharia; family Myriopathidae; genus Plumapathes; species Plumapathes pennacea. Next base: position 2,627,332 of record OZ038468.1, read on the forward strand.
ACCTCGTTTCCAGAAAAGAGCCTGGGAACGAGGTTGCGTACAGTACTTCAAAATTCGCCGTAAAATTTCAACTTCAGAGAATGCATGCAGAGGACATGTGTTGAGTTCCTTGGCTAATTCTTGGGGCTAGGAGCGTTACTCTGAACTACAAAAGACACAATCTGCACTTCAATTCACAGGTTTGTAGAATAACCGCTGACTCAAAAAGAAGCTGACCGCACAGCCAAACAACCTATTTCCGCGGCGTCATGGTGCGCGCGCTTCGCAATCCCTCAAAATGAGGTGACGTCAGCGGGTTTTTCCGAACATTGAAACCCGAGTGCGAACAATGCATCGGAATGATTTTCGTATCGAGACAGGAAATATGCAATATAAAGCACAAAGAACGTTCAAATTGCGTTTATCGTACATGCTAACTTTTCTCCCAACTCACGAAATAACATTTCAGAGCAAAATTATGAATAATTACTTCGGAACTCAGCCGGCCTCCTTTTCACGGATGGCTGATCATAGTTTCTCGCTCGCAGACGCTCGTCGCAATCCCTCAAAACGTGGCGAGACAAAGCAGAAATGTTAATCAATCTGATCAGTCTCCGGTCGTGAACGGGTGAATGTTTTACGGCCTGATGATCTTTAGAATTATCAAGATGATGTCGGCATTCAGACCGCATTTGCTGAACTGCATCAAAGATGAACATTTCCAGCCGTTCCCACTTGCCAAAAACCAGCCTGATGTACAGCACTCAGAAAGTCTGTCCATGGCTGCTATTACTTGGGCTCACACTTTCTTTTTTTTTTTTTTTTTTTTGGTAGATCAAGGGGTAATGCCCGCTACCACCGTGACCTTTGTGCCCTATTCTGTGGCTTCAGCTTACCAGCACATTGTGCAGTATTCTGATTATGTAAATTAAGTCACGTCCCACAAGCCTTACGATTTTGCACACAAAGTGCCTCTCATCTGCGAGTGCAGGATGCCGTGGAAAGAGTGACGCATCCCAAACTTTGGTGTGCAGAATGTGGCGGCTGTAAAGAATGGTTTCACAAGAAATGTGTACAAAACATGTCCAGATCAATTTTCAAGAGAATCCAACATGTTTTGGTAGTTCCGGAAATGTGCATCGCCAGGCAGTGTGTGAGGGGTGCTATTCATAAACCAAAATGTTGCGAACTGCCGCTATTTCAGTTCAAAATTGTGATTTTTATATGGGAGTCACGACAGGTTTTGGAAAAATCCCGTTTTTGCCCGTCCACACTATAAAATTGCGTTTACAAAATCTCCACTTTGGAGAGCGTTTCAAAAGTTGCGTGTTCATAAGGTCAAAGCGAATAATAAAAAAAGAACTTGTTTTGTTATTCCCCTCGGAATGAGCGTTTCTCTTTTAAGTTTCACATTTCGCGGCTCCACATTTCTTGTTTTTACTGCATTGCATCAGAAGCGCTTATTCACCTTGAAGCATGCAAACTTTGTTGTTGTCGCTGTACTCGCGAATAATCGCCTCCGCTGCCTTTAACACGAAGCCAGATCTTTCCGATAATTTCACTTCGAAATAAGAACGATGTGCCAGCCTTTTGACGGATTTTCGATCGACATAATCAGCCATCCGTGAAAAGGATGCTTTCCAATTTTCAGCTGCAATTCAAATTTACACGAGAAAACTGAAAATTTTTCCGACATCATCTTGATAATTCTAAAAATCATCAGGCCGTAAAACATTCACCCGTTCACGACCGGAGACTGATCAGATTGATTTAACAATTTCTGCTTTGTCTCGCCACGTTTTGAGGGATTGCGACGAGCGTCTGCGAGCGAGAAACTATGATCAGCCATCCGTGAAAAGGAGGCCGGCTGAGTTCCGAAGTAATTATTCATAATTTTGCTCTGAAATGTTATTTCGTGAGTTGGGAGAAAAGTTAGCATGTACGATAAACGCAATTTGAACGTTCTTTGTGCTTTACTATTGCATATTTTCTCTCTCGATACGAAAATCATTCCGATGCATTGTTCGCACTCGGGTTTCAATGTTCGGAAAAACCCGCTGACGTCACCTCATTTTGAGGGATTGCGAAGCGCGCGCACCCGGCGTCATAGTGCATTAGACTGAAATTTTAGTCGTCTCCTCGGCCCTCAACCCAACTGACGTTTCAGGCTAATTGTGCATTTCAAGTTGAAAAAATTGTGTGCCGTAATCGGCTGACAAAACGAAGACACTCTGGCGGATATGTTGTGCCCTTCGATGTTTCCAGGCAGTGTCCACGCTAAATGTTTCTCAAGTTTTCCAGAAACAGGTTTTGTGCCCAGGACACTAATTTTGTGCCCGCAACAAACACTTGCCGTAAACTTCTTGGTTAAAAGTTTCAATTTGTTTCACGCGTGGCAAAACGGGGCAACGTTTGTTTAAAAAAATGCTAGATACTGTATGTTGACACCACATGGTGTCATAGTTTTCCCAGGAAGTCATTGGCAAATGCTTTAAAATGCAACAAAAAAGTACGCCAAACACAAACTGCAGACCGTAACGTTTTATTTCCTAATTTTTAGATGGAGTTTTACTGTTAGACAATTCTCTTAATAAATAAACAATAATTTCTGAATATTCAAAGTGTCTCGATATATATTGGTCAGAAAATATGCCACTGAGGGATAGTAAGCTTTCTTTTTTCCGCTTCCTGCTGCAAAAAATAGTTCACTGTTGATTAAACTGAATGCCCCGACAGTTAGATACAGCGGTTTAACCTCTGCACACCACCGTTTTGACGAACCGTTGTCGACAGACAAAAAAAAAGAGGGGGGGGGGGGGGGGGGGCGGGGGGGGGGGCGAAACAAACAAACAAACAAACAAACAAACAGATTTTTGTAACTTATACAAAGTTCGAACTTCTGGTTGTTTACGAGTCAGCTGTTCACATTCACTGGTTCATTGTGCGCCCGCAATGTCAAATATAAATCAACGTTTGCGTGTGCAGAGGGACTGGTACCAAATTACCTCAAAGTTAAACAGTTTTTAAAAAGTTCCCAAGAAAGAATTAGCCCTGAACCTCAAGTAATTTTTCTCGCATATCAAGGCATTTGGTGAACATCACTAAACGATCCTAAATCACAACACTTTATCACGATTCACAAAAAAAAAAAAAAAAATCAATTTCATAAATATCGATTTTTAAAAAAAAGTTACAGCAATTCTGGACTAAAAACCAGATAGGTACCGAGTTCCAAGACCTTGTGTCACACTGCTTTATAAAGACTGCGAAATGCAATACATATATTTAAAAAAAAAAGAATACGCCCGAAAAGTTATTAACTATGGCTGTTTCATAACAAAAAATATACATATACGTGGAAAGAAATTGTCGAATCGTGTTCATAAGCACCGCTTAGGATTAGACGGTGACAACAAAATGTCAACAGTACACTAAGGATTGAAACCAAGGTATAAAATAGCTAGTCCATACTAAACTATTTCGATTGTTGCAACATTTTCAATCGTATCTGAATATGTCAACATTTGGAGATTTTTACATATTGTAAATCTCTCACGCAACGTGTTAGTAAGTCGTTTCTTTGATCTTTTTTGTATCAGCTACTTCGAAAAAGACAGACCTCTAACTTCTTTCAGAGTTTACGTGACTACAATACATGTATGTCAACCGTTCATTTATATCCAAGTGTCTTATCACTGCTGAAGTTCGAAAATTTACCCTAGTCGCGAGTGACGAGTATCTGTTCTCGAATTCCTTCAACTTCTTCAGTTTAAATGCGTTACTTCCTCTGAGAAATCACTCCTTTCTCAACAAGAAGCACTCGCACCAACGAAGAGAACTCCAAGCTACCTTGCCTGAGTTACAGCATCGCTCCGCGGAAGACAGTAACCACCTCGCAATCTAGGCCGATTAGCTTTTCACTTGTAGCACAGTTCTCCACTAAAGGCGACTCGACCCATAACCTAAGGTCGGTGCAGGTAAAGAAGGAATCATGTCCAAGAGATACTGTCGGTCGGAGTCAGACATGTAAGTGTGATGATGTTGCGTTTTGTGCGTGGAGTGACGATGGGGACCAAGATACGGATGCCACCTCACATCAGCCTGACGTCTAGCTGCCTCCATTTCTTGCTGCTGCTGCTGTAGATGCTGCTGCTGAAGCTGGAAGAGCAAGGACTCTGAATGCGGCGGTGGCTGGTGATGATGATACAGCCTCGGCTGGACCGACTGGTGATGGTGATGTAGTTGGTGATGAGCTAAGTGGTGGTGCGTGGGAAGAGGCTGAGTTGATGTTCGCTGCGTCTGAGGCTTCGGTGCGATAGGAGAGGTGTCACTCATTTTTTGCTCGATCTCTTGCTCCTGTTTGAGAGCTTTCAGGAACGCCTGCTTCAACCGCGAAGTGTGCTCTGCTTTGAGTTCCTTCTTGACGTTTAAAGTGCTACATTTCTCGCACACGATCACACCGCCCTCTCTTTTCTTCCAAGTCGGCGTGAAGTCAGAGCAACACTGTGAGCAGACCTTCGGGTTTTCAGGCACCTTCTCCTCAAGTGGAGCAGCCTTGCTCGCTTTGGCTGCGAGCCCATTAACAACCTGCTCCATACCAACCAAACTCATAAACTCAGGGCTATTCAAGCTCGGAATAAAAGACCACTCTGGCGGAGGAGGTTTCGGAGGAGGGATCTGCAACAGTGTCCTCTCCAGTTGCTTCCTGAGCGCCATCTTGGCCGCAGCTTGTTTCCCAGAACTCGAAGTTACAGAGTGATGTGAGCTCTGAGGGAGGTGTTGCTGAAAGGAAACGTAACCACTGCTGGTCGAGTGTGTGTTCGCACGCACTGGTGTTGGTCGAACTGGAGCTGGTTGGCTGGGAGCCGTATACATGGGACTATTACCTTGTGAGCCAGAGCGGGCGTAAATTGGACTCGGCTGAATGAGATTAGTCATGGAGCTGACTACAATCTGGAGGTTCTTTATGGCAGAGCTTTGCTTCTCGCTGTTACTACTAGGAGGTGTCGCAACAGTAAACTTGGAATACATCGAAGATTGCGTAGTGGGTTGGCTGCCAGCTTTGGGAAGAATTCGCTGTGGGTTGTAAGCAGCTCCGGAGCTACTCGACGACGTTTTCAGTGGGGGAGGGGGTGGAAGAGGTTGACTTTTCTTTCCTGTTATCTGATTGGTCAATTTAAGCCCGTGCTGTGGAACAGTCGGAACTGGTGCTTTGGACACAATGTTCTCTTTCTGAGACTTTGGTACCGAGACCTTGATATCGTTTTGAGCCGCCTGGATTTTCTTCAGCAACAACAGTTTCGCTTCTTCGTTTCTCAGTTCATTTCGGAGTCGAGATATGAGCTTTTCCTTAGACTTCATGCTGTCTTCTTCCTCGTCGCTGCTTTCGTTTGCCGACTCGGACCGAAACTCGTCGCCTTTGACGCCATTAACCGTTCCGGCGTCGCTGTCGCCATTTTTCTTCCCTTTGTGGGGGTCGAACATCCGGGGTACCTTCAACATTTCGATAATGCTCTCTTTAGGTCGGTGCGAAAAGAATGGCTTTCGCTCGGTCTTTGATGACACGAAGACGCTACTAACACTGCCTTTCACGGCTTCCTTCTTGTTCAACTCCTTAACTGAACTCAGTCCTAGCTGCGCTAGCAAATCTTCCTGCGAGATTACCTCGTCCGAATCGGAGTCCGAATGGTAATTCTTCCCTCTTTTAAGAACCGGTGCCTTCTTGATCTCTGAACAGGCTGGCTTGTTCGGCTCTGCACTAGGTATCCTGCTTGGTTCTTTCGGCAGCAATGGCTGCTTCTTTTCTTCAGGGTTCGGCGGGCTCTGGAGTTTCTTTTTCGGTAATAGAGTAAGCTTCGATTTGCTAGTCTCTTGGCAGGGTTCACTTACGATCAGTTTTCTGACAGCGTCGTCCACGGTTTGCGCGCTTTCCTGTTCTTTTCCTTGTTTGGTTTCTTGCTTGATGCTCGGAGCGTTTGAATCTTTACCCGTTTTGTCGCTGTCTTCGTCTGACGAGGATGACGAGATCACAACTACGTCGTCTTTACAGGTTGTGCTGGAACACAGAAAAGACAACCTTTAAAATTACGAACGCTGGATACCCAGGTACGAATATCTTTATCAGTCAATCAATTAATCACCCTGTCAGTCAGTCAGTCAGTCAGAAAAATTTGAAAACGGAGTTTTCGTATGAAAACGCATCGAAAGTTTTCCGTCCACACTACCGCTTTCGAGTCGTTTTTGCAGTCCACACTAAAACGCGTTTTCGAAAATATCCGTTTTCGGTCACCGAAAACGCGTCTTAGTGTGAACGGGAGGCCAAAACGGATAAATAAATATCCGTTTTCAAATTTATCCGGATTATTGTGGACGGGGCCTCAGTCAGTCAAACAATCCATCTGTTGATCAATAAATCAGTTAGGGGGGCTCCTTTTTTCCTCAATTGTGCTGTGCGCTGACTGAGCCAGTCACGCGAACGCCACATAATCAGATATAGCTTCAAATGTACAACCTGTACTACTCGACCACAAAAAAAGGCCATGACAAAACAAGGATGCTTCTTTACAGAATCGACCTCCCACATTCCTTTCCGAGACCATGTTCACGCAGAAAAATGCCACTTGACAACACCTTCAAAAGTCAAAATCGAATAGAAACAAAGCTAAACAAATCCTACATAGATTCCCTATATTCAACTTTACAAAGAATGCCGTAATGGCCGAAGATTGTTCCGGTTTGCCATGCCAACTTAAAGAGCCTTAAGTTCTAGGCACTTTAAAAGTGGCAAACGAAGATTGAACGCGAAACGCGTAGGTTTGATTTAATAGCTCAAGAGTCAGACGCTAACAGTGCTACTGTAGAATGAACTATTTGAGAGCTTTTATTTGAGTGGTCACACCTTTACGTTTCATTTCACAGTTCAGGGGTTGAAAGTGAAGACTGGAAAAGTGAAGACTGCGGCAACAATGTTGAGAGCTTTCTTTTGAGTGTTCACACCTGTAGGTTTCATTTAACAGTTCAGGAGTTGGATATGAACACTGCTACTCGAACTTGAACTCGTCGAGAGCTTTCATTTGAGTGGTCACACCTTTAGGTTTCATTTAACAGTTCAAAAGTTAAAGTGAAGACTGCGACTATAGAATGTACTCGTTGAGAGCTTTCATTTTGAGTGTTCACACATTTAGGTTTCATTTAACAGTTCAGGAGTTGGATATGAACACTGCTACTCGAACTTGAACTCGTCGAGAGCTTTCATTTGACTGGTCACATCTTTAGGTTTCCTTTAACAGTATTGTTCAGGTCTGGAGTTCGAAGTGAACACAGCTACTAGAATAAACTCGTTGAGAGCTTTCATTTGAGTGGACACACAAGTTTCATGGATGAGTCCACGGCTGTGGATATGAAAGGAAAAGCTTGATGGATGGCCAACAGAACACTTTCTAGAGCGATTTGTTGAGCCGTGCGGATGTCTTTTAGTTCTTACAAAGATCCAAACTGATACAGTGTTTCTTTCTGGTAGCGTATACTTTAACATAACACACACAACTAGTAGCATTATAAAATTCCCCGTTTTACACGCTACACCGATGATAAATACACTTTCTTCCAGGAACTGGAATTGAAACTTGCTCAACGAGACTTTCTTTTTTTTCTTTTTTTGTCGAAGTATTCGTCTAGTGGCAAAGTATGGGTCACTCACCTGGAACAACAAGAGAAAAACAAAACGAAATGCACGCGAAACGTTCGTCCGTGCTTTGTATGGATGGCACTCCAGCATTTAAAGCACAAATAGAATGCATTATGTTGGTCTATTAACCTACGTTTAAGTACCAGAACACTTGATGGTATCACCCAACGATGCTTATCATACACTGACCCTGACCAGGGCTGTTTCAACCAGTTAAATAAGCAATTTATTGCTTATTTTAGCCGTGCTTACACAAATACATTTTTATCTATAAAACGTTTTCCCCTCCCAGCTTTGCTATCTACACGGACCGAAACAGAAACGTCGCGTTTTGATAACGATCCACTTTTGGCCGCGTTTTCGAATCGATGGGTTTTTTATCATCAAATCTGCAGCGCTAAAAACGTATCCCAAACGCCAGCTGTCTAAGACTAAATTGTTGCACGTGATTCGTAACTAAGGGCGCGTTCGATTGGGTCTATTCCGAAACTAGGAATAGCTAAAACGACCCAAAGTTTTGCTTGTTCTGATGAAGATTTTATTCGAAATTGTTTAAAAACCTCCCTGCTTACATTTTGAACAGCTCCTGATTCATCCCAACCTAAATAAGCTCCAAGCCAAAGAATTTTACCGACCAGCAGCGCTATTCCTGTTCCGGAATAGGCTCAATCGAACGCTCCCTTAGTTGCGTCTTAAGGAACACCCTCCTGATATGGGCGATCTGTATTTAAGCTATTATTGCCGTCACTATAACTGTCTTCACTGTTACTATAAATGTATGCATATCCAATGCACTCAACCGATAAGGAATATTGAACATCCCATATCTTGATTCCGCTTGATAACCGGGCCATGTCTGCGAATTTTGATTTGTTATAAACAAACACCACATCGATCAGGCAATAAGAGGAATTTAGGGAATGATGTCCTACAGTGCAGTGCCATAAACAGCCACAAAGCACAGCCTTTGGTGTACCACATTTATCAACATTTTGTGGGTGCCACTTCTGTTGTTGCCAGGCAACCGTTTGGACACACCAAGAACCGCAGTCGAGCATAAAATATCTACATCTACATTTGTTAAGTCGGTAAAATCCGAAGATATCACACCAACTATAAACTATAACTAAACAAATAACAAAATTTAGTATGTATATCTAATAATAAAACTTAATAAAGGATAAATTGTCCTTAAAAATATCAAGTAAACTCAAGGTTACTATATGTTTAGGGAGGGAGTTTCACTCCTTTATGGTTCTGGGTAAAAAAGAAAACTTAAAAACGTCCTTCACATCTGCGTGGTTCGCACGGAAAGGGTTACAAGGCCAGCAACTTCTCCACACGTTGAAACACACTTTAAATCAATGCCTTGACCAAATACCGTTGTAATGAGAGACTTTGAGACTTGTATGTGTAACGGTTTTCAGTCTTTTGTCAGTTTAGAGCCCGTTTTTCTCCTGATTAGCCGAAAATAGAGCGAAATTTGCTTCCACAAATCAAAGAACGCAAACTTCTTAAACAAACTATCTACAAACTATCAACCTTTTTCGGTCAGTGATACGAACGATCGCCAAATTCTATTACGACTCCATCTACCAACGTGCCTTTTACCCTACCAACGGGGACACTAACGCATTGAAGTGTTCATACGCTTTTGGTGAACAGATTCGCTTTTAATCACGGATCGAAGCACCAACCATTATTCTTGCTCTGCAAACCTTTTTAAAGTGAGAATGCTGGAAAACTTTAGTTATATTTTCAAGGAACGTTTTTGCGTGATTTCAAGTACTCCAACTTCAACTTAACAGCAATTTCAAGTTTAACTACGTTAAGCCACGTTGACACACTTCCAAAATAATGATTTAAAACTGTTTAAACGCGATACCACCCATGACCAAGTCCTGACAAGCGAGTTTCGTTTATGGAACTTTCAAACTGTTGATTCTTTAAACACATCTCAAAAAAAGTAAAAGTTTCTCGCTGGTACTTTATAGCCTTCTCTTGCAATGCTCGCTTTCACAACCCGAAGATTCTTTCATGGCTGAATGAATTTAGCTTCAGTTGAAACATAATTCAGTCCACGTTCCTTTGTAGGCACGACTGTGGCAGCCCACAAACTGAAAATATAGCTACATATGTTCACAAAAGTAGAGCTAACTTCACGAAGACACTAACGTATACCTTACGAAGGAACACACCTTTTGAGTTCAAAACAATACTTCTCGTAGTCGATACGGCGTGACCCAAAGCTCGTGCTAAATCCAGCAAACGATTTAAAGAAGCTAAAAATAAAATGCAGAAGCCATGGTACTCGTCTTAACGCCAATTTGAACGACACACAACCAAAGCTTCCAAAAGAAAGTAACAATTCTGCGAGGTTATCACTACTTCCTTTGTCGACCGTTTTTCGTGGCAAAACTCTAGCGTCATATGAACGAGCTAAAAAAAAAACACCCAGTCAACTTGTGTATATAGTTTAGTATATCCAGGAGGACTACAGTTTAAATCGTACAAACCCAAGTTGTCAACAAATTTCCTGAATCCTCATTTTTTCACTACAGCACGTTTTGCAGCACAAACGGAATTTTAACGATGGTGAATGCTGTAGGGGAAATTCTTTGACTCAATTTTGCAAGAACATTCCAAATAAACAGTGCAACGATAAAGAAGTTTAGCAGCAGTTTCAAGCTGTTTACTAAGTTGTTTTAGGACGTCTGACTGTGTAAGATAGTTCGAACAATAAAAAAATGTCTGTCAAAGAAAGGTACAGCAATATTGTAGTTTTACAAGTAAAACACCTCTGAAACTAGCAATATTTTACGCTTCTGTTTTACACGAGAAGTTCAGAGCCTAGTCGCTCTGAGTAGTCAATAATAACTAAGCATTCAAAACAAAACGAAGACTTCTTCAATGTTTGGTAGCAACTTACCGCCACATATTCGTTAAGGACAAAGTGCCATTGTTGTAAATGTTGACATCATTTTCATTAATATCATAAGTAAGACCTAACCCTCAGCCAAAGAACAACAGAGACAAATGGAACAAGTATATACGTCGATCACCTTTTCAAACACATTGTACATCCAGCGATTTATGTAATAAATTATCTCTGACTTCATGTCAGTAAATACTTAACATACTGTGTACAGTTAAAATTTTACAGAATCCAACCAAATGTCTAGTTGATAAAACAACATTAACCAATATTCCCCCACAAGCACACCAATCTAAATAACTTGGACGCAAGCACCTACCTTAAACAATATTACATATTTAGTTGGGAATGAGAAAATGAAATATTGCTGGTGGTAATTAGCAAAAGATAGTTTTTTTAGGTGCCTCTGGAGTTTCATTGGTCACACTCGTCTATGACAAACGCTGGATGAAAACTTTTTTTCCTTTTATGTGATTCTTATAAAACTTTGAGAACTTTTGTCAAATTAGAGCCCGTTTTGCTCCTGATTAGCCGAAAATAGAGCGAAATTTGCTTCCACAAATCAAAGAACGCAAACTTCTTAAACAAACTATCTACAAACTATCTCATTCTTGGTTAGAGATCAAGACATTTCCACGTCAACTTTTTTCGGTCAGTGATACGAACGATCGCCAAATTCCATTACGACTCCATCTACCAACGTGCCTTTTACCCTACCAACGGGGACATTAACGCATTGAAGTGTTCATACGCTTTTGGTGAACAGATTCGCTTTTAATCACGGATCGAAGCACCAACCATTATTCTTGCTCTGCAAACCTTTTTAAAGTGAGAATGCTGGAAAACTTTAGTTATATTTTCAAGGAACGTTTTTGCGTGATTTCAAGTACTCCAACTTCAAATTAACAGCAATTTCAAGTTTAACTACGTTAAGCCACGTTGACACACTTCCAAAATAATGATTTAAAACCGTTTAAACGCGATACCACCCATGATCAAGTCCTGACAAGCGAGTTTCGTTTATGGAACTTTCAAACTGTTGATTCTTTAAACACATCTCAAAAAAAGTAAAAGTTTCTCGCTGGTACTTTATAGCCTTCTCTTGCAATGCTCGCTTTCACAACCCGAAGATTCTTTCATGGCTGAATGAATTTAGCTTCAGTTGAAACATAATTCAGTCCACGTTCCTTTGTAGGCACGACTGTGGCAGCCCACAAACTGAAAATACAGCTACATATGTTCACAAAAGTAGAGCTAACTTCACGAAGACACTAACGTATACCTTACGAAGGAACACACCTTTTGAGTTCAAAACAATACTTCTCGTAGTCGATACGGCGTGACCCAAAGCTCGTGCTAAATCCAGCAAACGATTTAAAGAAGCTAAAAATAAAATGCAGAAGCCATGGTACTCGTCTTAACGCCAATTTGAACGACACACAACCAAAGCTTCCAAAGAAAGTAACAATTCTGCGAGGTTATCACTACTTCCTTTGTCGACCGTTTTTCGTGGCAAAACTCTAGCGTCATATGAACGAGCTAAAAAAAATAAGACCCAGTCAACTTGTGTATATAGTTTAGTATATCCAGGAGGACTACAGTTTAAATCGTACAAACCCAAGTTGTCAACAAATTTCCTGAATCCTCATTTTTTCACTGCAGCACGTTTTGCAGCACAAACGGAATTTTAACGATAGTGAATGCTGTGGGGAAATTCTTTGACCCAATTTTGCAAGAACATTCCAAATAAACAGTGCAACGATAAAGAAGTTTAGCAGCAGTTTCAAGCTGTTTACTAAGTTGTTTTAGGACGTCTGACTGTGTAAGATAGTTCGAACAATAAAAAAATGTCTGTCAAAGAAAGGTACAGCAATATTGTAGTTTTACAAGTAAAACACCTCTGAAACTAGCAATATTTTACGCTTCTGTTTTACACGGGAAGTTCAGAGCCTAGTCGCTCTGGGTAGTCAATAATAACTAAGCATTCAGAACAAAACGACGACTTCTTCAATGTTTGGTAACAACTTACCGCCACATATTCGTTAAGGACAAAGTGCCATTGTTGTAAATGTTGGCACCATTTTCATTAATATCACAAGTAAGACCTAACCCTCAGCCAAAGAACAACAGAGACAATCGAAACAAGTATATACGTCGATCACCTTTTCAAACACATTGTACATCCAGCGATTTATGTATATAATAAATTATCTCTGACTTCATGTCAGTAAATACTTAACATACTGTATACAGTTAAAATATTACAGAATTCCAACCAAATGTCTAGTTGATAAAACAACATTAACCAATATTCCCCCACAAGCACACCAATCTAAATAACTTGGACGCAAGCACCGACCTTAAACAATAATAGTTTCCTTAGGTGCCTCTGGAGTTTCATTGGTCACACTCGTCTATGACAAACGCTGGATGAAAACTTTTTTTGCTTTTATGTGATTCCTATAAAACTTTGAGAACTTTTGTCAGTTTAGAGCCCGTTTTTGCTCCTGATTAGCCGAAAATAGAGCGAAATTTGCTTCCACAAATCAAAGAACGCAAACTTCTAAAACAAACTATCTACAAACTATCTCATTCTTGGTTAGATATCAAGACATTTCCACGTCAACCTTTTTCGGTCAGTGATACGAACGATCGCCAAATTCCATTACGACTCCATCTACCAACGTGCCTTTTACCCTACCAACGGGGATATTAACGCATTGAAGTGTTCATACGCTTTTGGTGAACAGATTCGCTTTTAATCACGGATCGAAGCACCAACCATTATTCTTGCTCTGCAAACCTTTTTAAAGTGAGAATGCTGGAAAACTTTAGTTATATTTTCAAGGAACGTTTGTGCGTGATTTCAAGTACTCTAACTTCAACTTAACAGCAATTTCAAGTTTAACTACGTTAAGCCACGTTGACACACTTCCAAAATAATGATTTAAAACCGTTTAAACGCGATACCACCCATGATCAAGTCCTGACAAGCGAGTTTCGTTTATGGAACTTTCAAACTGTTGATTCTTTAAACACATCTCAAAAAAAGTAAGTTTCTCGCTGGTACTTTATAGCCTTCTCTTGCAATGCTCGCTTTCACAACCCGAAGATTCTTTCATGGCTGAATGAATTTAGCTTCAGTTGAAACATAATTCAGTCCACGTTCCTTTGTAGGCACGACTGTGGCAGCCCACAAACTGAAAATACAGCTACATATGTTCACAAAAGTAGAGCTAACTTCACGAAGACACTAACGTATACCTTACGAAGGAACACACCTTTTGAGTTCAAAACAATACTTCTCGTAGTCGATACGGCGTGACCCAAAGCTCGTGCTAAATCCAGCAAACGATTTAAAGAAGCTAAAAATAAAATGCAGAAGCCATGGTACTCGTCTTAACGCCAATTTGAACGACACACAACCAAAGCTTCCAAAAGAAAGTAACAATTCTGCGAGGTTATCACTACTTCCTTTGTCGACCGTTTTTCGTGGCAAAACTCTAGCGTCATATGAACGAGCTAAAAAAAATAAGACCCAGTCAACTTGTGTATATAGTTTAGTATATCCAGGAGGACTACAGTTTAAATCGTACAAACCCAAGTTGTCAACAAATTTCCTGAATCCTCATTTTTTCACTACAGCACGTTTTGCAGCACAAACGGAATTTTAACGATAGTGAATGCTGTGGGGGAAATTCTTTGACCCAATTTTGCAAGAACATTCCAAATAAACAGTGCAACGATAAAGAAGTTTAGCAGCAGTTTCAAGCTGTTTACTAAGTTGTTTTAGGACGTCTGACTGTGTAAGATAGTTCGAACAATAAAAAAATGTCTGTCAAAGAAAGGTACAGCAATATTGTAGTTTTACAAGTAAAACACCTCTGAAACTAGCAATATTTTACGCTTCTGTTTTACACGGGAAGTTCAGAGCCTAGTCGCTCTGGGTAGTCAATAATAACTAAGCATTCAGAACAAAACGAAGACTTCTTCAATGTTTGGTAACAACTTACCGCCACATATTCGTTAAGGATAAAGTGCCATTGTTGTAAATGTTGACATCATTTTCATTAATATCACAAGTAAGACCTAACCCTCAGCCAAAGAACAGAGACAAATGGAACAAGTATATACGTCGATCACCTTTTCAAACACATTGTACATCCAGCGATTTATGTATATAACAACTTATCTCTGACTTCATGTCAGTAAATACTTAACATATACAGTTAAAATATCACAGAAATTCAATCAAATGTCTAGTTGATAAAACAACCTTAATCAATATTCCCCCACAAGCACACCAATCTAAATAACTTGGACAAGCACTGACCTTAAACAATATTACATATTTAGTTGGGAATGAGAAAATGAAATTTTGCTGGTGGTAATTAGCAAAAGATGGTTTCTTTAGGTGCCTCTGGAGTTTCATTGGTCACACTCGTCCATGACAAACTTTGGATAAAAACTTTTTTGGCTTTTATGTGATTCCTATAAAACTTTGAGGAATATTGCAGCTATTATTCAGGAAAAATATGGGGAACTGGGGAAAAATATTTTCAGTAATATTATAACTTAGTGGACAGCACTTTTTGAACAAAATCGCACCCAGTGAAAAAATTTGCTGGTATATTTTTGTTAAATTTCTGGAATCAGATTATACTGACTTAATACCTAACCAAGTTTCAGCAAAATCGTCAGAGCAGAGGTAATAAAGCCATATATATATATATATATATATTTTTTTTTTTTATTACAGTGCTCGAAATTAGCGGTCGTCCAACAACAAGTTTGCTCGGACCACTGGTTTTCTGTCAAATTGATAGTCTTGTGGTCCAGGAGAAAACCCACCGGGCAAACTAATTTGCGTATCCAGACAACCTGGACCTTTTTTTTTAATTTCGAGCACTGCAATTATTGTTATCAGCTTGTTCACCTCCTATCTACTAGTGTCCTTCCATACACGCACTTTCACACCATGAACAACAACTTTACAATAACTCCTCACACATCTACAATGCATACCTCTTTACAGCTCACCCTATTTACAATCATCATGCATATGTTCAATTCTGTCCTACACTACACTTTTGGAATTTGAGAAAATATTATCATCACCAATCTTTCATTATGCTTTGCTCCACTCAGCCAAAAATAGATAAACCATTCTCTCTGTATGTTTCCATAAATGCTCTGCGACAGCTAATGCTAATCCATAATAACTAAGCAGTGCAAGGGACAGTAACTCTGGTTTGCATATTTCTCCATGTTGTTTTCAGTTTTCATATTCCTGGTACAGTGCCAAAATGAGGGCTACTAGGTAAAAATTACACAACTCAACAGAATGTGCTCTTTCAACTTCTGATGACAAAAAGTTACTTCCGTATACACCATTTTAGAGGACGTGTTGCCACAAGAATTAGATGATTTACCTACATTGCATGAATATCAACTTCTCTCCTTCCTCTCAAATTTGTCATGGGTTGATGGCAATTATATGCAAATAAATATATGTCTGCTGTTTATTATTACATAACTTCATCTTTGTGAAAGGGCAATTAATTGAAATATATTCAACTGAGGAAATCTGGTGAGGAAGAGCACAATGCAGTAAGATTTATTGCGGTAATTATTTTAAGGGAATTCCTTTGTAAAGAGGTTATTAAACGGGAAGGAGTGCAATACGACAGAGTATTTTAGGAGTCAGTTTTATTTTTTCGAGCCTGCTTCAGGCAAGAAAAAATAAAACTGACGAGTAGAAATACAGCCGTATTGCACGACTTTTTGTGTAATAAATTGTTTGTTATACAACCAACCAGCAGGGCCAAATATTTCTATCCAAGCGCAAAAGGATCAAAAAGTGACACATTCCTAAACTTTGCTTGCAAAAATTGATCACGTAAACTAATAAGCCAGTTTATCTGGTTCCTGACGAGCACAATACACTCCCATCTTTTCACTCGTTTTGGCCTTTACTTGCACTCAAAAATGTGAAGTCGTGTAATAAAACTAATTAACCAACAACCAGGAGCGGTTTACACCAGTTTATGGAAACAGGCCAAATTTTTGAAATTCAGATGTCAGTCTCAGAAAAGTGGCATTTTGAAGAGCCCTGTTTTAAAATACTTTTCGTTCTAAAAGCACATTTAGAAACCAGTCAGATTTCCTCCTGGATCCGACCCTGACAACCATCTATGTACACACAGTATAGACTTAGCACGGTTTCCGAGGAAACAAACAGTAACCTAAAACCATCCCAATCATTGAAAAAGGTGTGGCCAGACAAGTGGAATGGTCTGGAATGCCTCTTAACTCTTCACTCCTGAGAATGATGAACTTCAAATTTTCTCCTTTATCCTTTCACCAGTGAAGTATGAGGAATTTGTGATAGTTTGTTCTCAGATGGCTGATTCAGCTACATGTACTAAATACATTCTCACTATATCCCTGATACATTTTCTTGGCTGTGTGTGTGTGTGATGGCTTGAAAATTGTATTTTTAGCTCAGAAGCAAAAGGGTTCTCGTAAGTGATGTACTAGTATAATATCATCATCATTAACAAATGGGTTGATGGACCCCACAAATCACTGAGAGCTGAGGTACATTATACAGTATGAGGAATTTCACATGTAACAGTTTGTTCTCAGATGGCTGATTCAGCTGCATGTACTACAATCCTGGCCAAAAGTATGTGGGACACTCTGAAAAAATGCTATGTTTTCACCACCAGTCCTTGTTGAACAACGAAAGCGGCTCCTGTTTCCGAAACTTAGTCCTCCCTCCTCCCCCCATACAATGTTGCTTAAAGGGAGTGCACTTTGAGCACATTCATTCAGCATTGCAAGGGGGGAGGGCGGCGGGAAGAGGGAAAGTGTCATAATTTTTAGATAAAAGGCTAAGTGTCCCACAACTTTTGGCCAGGATTGTAGTTTTCACTACATCGAAAATACATTTTCTTCCTGGTTGGCTTGAAAAATTTGTGTTTTTAGCTTTTTAGAAGCAAAAGGGTTATCGTAAGTGATGCAGTAGTACTGCACTTACATTAGAGTGATACTATCATCATCATTAACCAACCTACAAATGCCTAAATAAAGAAAATGATGCAATGTTGTACCGTAAGTTGAAGGGACCTCTGGTATAGTTGATTCTACATGTACTGTATGTCTAGTTAGTAGGACAAGACTTTTCTAAATCTACATTGTATAGCAATGTGTTGTATAAAAACAGAATTAAAAATATTCATCTTTTCAAGATCACACTTAGCATTCGACAAAAAAAAAAAAGTCACAAATAACTGCGATACTTAGTACACAATGACCCCATTTTTACGTGACAATTTTTGTCGACACATCCACACATCCACACTGCACATGTACATGATCAGACAGAGACACTCAAAGCATATCAGCAACAGATGTATGTGTATAATTATTGCTCAAAAGACTTCTAAACCATAACCTCCTATGGTCAATACACTGGATTCAATAATGTGAAATTAATTTTACATGTACTTTCCCACAAATCATTGTGGTAACAATAGGGGATGAAATATTCCACTGCAGAAAAAAAAGTAAAAGCACTGCCAATGTGACAGATTTTCTAATTTTTGTCTTATAATTAGTAAAGCTACCCAGCTCTCACGTCGTACAGCATCAGCCTTCGCTCTACGTTTTTGAGAAATGCAATTGCAAAATGTAAAAGTGTCACAAAAATGCATATGGCAGTCCGAAAGCTGAGTATCACTCATAAACAGACAAACTGTAAGGTAAAATGTTCGTGTACGTGTTAAACTACGCCTAAGGTTTTACACATCAGCCAATTATTGTCCAAGTATGAACTCATGGGAAAATATTACAAAGCTAAAAGTAAAATATCATCTTGTGGCAATACAGCTGTAGCTGTGCTCCCTAACGACATTACATGCTGCCCTAAATACATTGTTGCTACTGTCAACTATAAGCTAAGCGATTGTTCACACATTAAACATGAACTATTGTATCTGACTGATTCCATTTCAGACATTCACAATGAAAGTACCTCCAAAAGAAAATCAGAAAGTATCTGTGTGTTGTTGACTTGCATGTGAAATTTTCTGATGTCATTAAGTACCTTTTACATGGGAAACAAGTGTTGTCTCTA
The DNA here is from genome assembly GCA_964036295.1 of Plumapathes pennacea. Taxonomy (NCBI): domain Eukaryota; kingdom Metazoa; phylum Cnidaria; class Anthozoa; order Antipatharia; family Myriopathidae; genus Plumapathes; species Plumapathes pennacea. The sequence continues at coordinate 2,646,073 of OZ038468.1, forward strand.
CCAAAACAATCCAAAGTGTCCTTTAAACACAAATGAGCATGAAATAGAATTAAGAAATATATAACGCATTTCCGTGTAATATAGTCTTATCTAAACACACACAAAGTTTGGATAACATGGGAGTAGCGTAGGGAAAACATGAGGCTGCTGAGTGTTCTCCCAACTTCCCAAGTGTTTAAATGAGGTTATATTACACAGGAACATGTTATATATTTCTTTTATAAAATAATTAGTCAATAAAATACATCACTTATAACATTGGCGTGTAATTATACTCTCATCTTACAAGGTTATTTAGCCAATCACAACATGCGCAGTATCATAGTTATTTTATAATTACAGATACTATACTGGTAGCTGAAGACATATGCACTTTACTTTCACTGAATTTCTTCACAGATTTGCAAACATTTGGCAAGCTTCAAATAAACTCACAGGAATAATTTGATATTGGGTCCAAGTCCTGTTCGAGTGCTGTTTAAGTGTGGTGTTAATGCACACCTGTTCTTTGAATTCCGTAAGATAAGCCTCAAGACTTTCGTCCTCACTCAGACGTTAGGCTGTGCCCCAATTATCCCACTCCCTCCTTGACCTTTATTGCCTGCACGGTTTTCTAACTTTTAGGACAAACCCAAAGCTTCACTACCACAACCTAGCAAGCCATCAGAAATCATTTGAACATGACAATGTTCATGAGAAGGGAATTAAATAATGCAGTATGTAAGGAAGCCTGACCTTGTGTACCTTCTATATATTGTACAAGGGTAAATCACAATATCAAAGTCCTTGTTGCTACAAAGCAATTTACATTAACTTTTTTTTTAGCTTTATTCAATAACAACTTTAGTGCTCTTGACTTTTTATGTCCAAATAGTTCACACACTGGATCCAAATAATTTGGAATATACCTGTTTTCTTCACTCTAGTTGTCATGAGAATCGATATATTTTTTTAAAACCAGTTTTCTAGCCTAACTGCTTGGGTGCTGTTTAATGGTGATAAATTAACATGACTGGCATATTTTGAGGAGTGCTGCATTGTACTGTACTTCGAATATATTTGTCAGATTATTTCATTGATAATCTTGTCTAGCTAAATTTAAAATTATCTTGTTCGTTAGAGAGCATTATAGAAACGCCATAAAAAAAAAACGAACTCTTTGAGCGACAGAATTATGAACAGTTTACTGTATTAGCACCACATGTGAGACTCTGGACAAAAGAAAAATTGAAATATTGTCAGATTTGCTCCAGAAGTCCACTACAAACCTCTCGGCAGCATAAAAATATTACCAGAATGTCGAACAGACCGTTAGATATCTTTCCTTGACGTAACAACAGGAGTCAATTTATTCCTGTACCAGTGTAAGTTTCTAGTGTACAGGTGTAAAGAAAATACACAAAGGAATATTGTTGCTCCATAAAAATCGAAGCAACTACCGCAAACACTGACTTTGCATGGATCAAGTACAGATCTAGAACGGCTCACTTGATTATTTTGCTCTAAACCCTAAAGAACGAGTCATTTCAGAACGAGGAAACTCTAAAATACCCTAGAATTCTTACTCGTTGTTCATAGTTTCTTCGTTCAATTACTCGTTCTTCAGTAATAAAAACTGAAAATATAAAAGTGCCGTTCTCTTCATACGATATCCCTTTACTGTAACCCGATAGCAAGTATATAAGCTAAAAAGCACAAAGAAATAAGCTTACCTCGTGGTTTCGGCTTGTGCAGTTTTGCTAACGGAAGTGTCACCTGAAACACTGCATCCTTTTGTCTCTGGTGATTTCAATGCCTCATTAATTTTTTCGATCGCTTCGTTCGACAACTTTAGCCTCTTTGAAGCTCTCGTAGGAAACTCCGTAGCCATCACGGTAGACTCCAAGCCTGTTAAGTGAAGGAAGAGCAATAAACTTTCACGAGAACCGTATACATATTTATGAATCGACTTTCCAGCGTGTTTTACATGAATCGAGTTGTCACACATAAAAAACCGAACTCACAAGGTTACAATTGATTCCTTTCCTTTTACAGCATCAATCCAAAGACACAGAGAGATGAGATCTCCCCTTTATTTATTTATCCTCAAATCCTACTAAAGAGCGAGTCAATGATATAAACGAGGAGGAACTCTGGGTTGAAAGTACATGTATTTTAAAGTCCCCTCTTTCAGAAATGACTCGTCCTTCATAGATTTGTAGACAAAAGAGTCAAGGGGTCCCTCCTTAGTAGATGATTCGAGACTTTCATACTGTGAACATTTTCACGAAAACCTTCCTCGTCATTCTAAATTTGGCGCGAACAGATCACGGTCGTGTTCATTACAAGAACACACGATTCTTCTCTTATCGCTGAACGATCAAGTGTAAAGTACCTTTTTGTTGCTGTTCCAGCCGATCACAGTGTTTGTAGCCGACCGTATTGGATTAAAGTACGATCGGTGAAACCGTGACCTTTCCCGAAGACGAGGCTGGAATAATTTGTGTAACAAACGCGAGGCAGCTCGGTTATTTCGTCTGAGATCCCCACACGCTAGTGAAAGCCATACAGCTCAGCAATCCGACTTTACCCAGTCCTCATATGGTCAAAGATTTGCTGCTGGAGAAATGCAAACGAAAGAAAACGAATGAATTTCTTTCATTCTCTCGACCATGTGATTTCAACAAGAACCACACACAATAATGGCGGGTCATTCAGCGGCGAAAAGTTCGTAAATACTGACTCGTAACATTCCAAGTGGCTCCTTTTTCGACGCTAAATGCTCGAGCAGGTACTCGTCAGTCGTCTGTTCACGAGTTCGTCCGTCCTTCGCGAGCAGGCAACGAAAATTCACGTAATTTTTCTCTCAGCGAAAACACTGGGGCGGGATATACGAAAATCAAACGCTGCACAAAAAATCGCCTTCGCAATGCAGAAATCGACACGCTGTCAATCATTAATTAGAGCAACCAATAAGAAACCGGCACAAGCACGTTGTCTCCTTGGTAACCACCTGATGTTCAGTGGCAGATGACGGGGTGGACAGTCTGTCAATCATCAATCAAAGTAACCAATGAGAAATCGGAACAAGCGTTGTCCCCTTGGCAACCACCTGATGTTAAGATGACGCAATCATATGAACATCCGGGAAAGTGGTCAAACCAGTTTGTCCTGTTTTGTGTGCAGGTGTTACGGCGATTGCTAATGACATTATGATCCGCCTGGTGATTGGTCGGATGGCACTTGATTTAAATGCCGGCTCACTTGATAAACAATAGTAATTTACGATGGTGTACGAAACTGATAAACAGTGACAACCATCTGCCGTGCATCAGGTGCACAGCATGCAAGTTGCCACCATGGTCAAAATAGCATCATACTTGAACAGCATTGTAGCATGGTGATTCCCCTCTAATGTAACCCTCGCAATCACGAGAAGAACCATTTGAAAATTGCCTATCAGTTGACGTCTGGGGATTTGCTACCCAGGGGTGTTTTGACTTCGTACTAAAACCTATCTACGAAAGTGATGTGTGAGCGACACAAAAAACAATCGTAGAACTATTTACAAACTATCACCATAAAAATAGGCACAGTTAACTCAGCTGCAAAGATGAAAAAAATTAAAAGTTAAAATGGGCAAAATGGCTCCGGCTTTTTCGTACCTCTGCATTAATAAATTATTAATTTAAAAAGAAAAACACCCAACATTATTTCCGAGACCAAATAAAAACATCGATTCAAATGTCTGGTTCTTGATGACATTTTTTACCAAGTCGTACTGTAATTTGAAACAAATGTTTGAGTCTCCTGAAACTGAAGTGGCCGGTCTAAAAGTCCTAAAAAAGACTTAGCTTTTCACCAAATATATTATAGTTTGCACGTCTTTACACAAACGCACGAAACAGTTCTCATCCTTTGACCACAATCATTCATACATATCCTTTACCCGACACAGTACATACATACGTACATACATACATACGTTCATACGTCACATACATACATACATACATACATACATACATACATACATACATACATACATACATACATACGATAAAAAAAAAAAAATACCAGCGTGCGCTTTTAAGCCTACAAAACCAGAGCATGTCCATAAAGCATATTGATCCCTCCTACAAGCATAAACTTTCCAACAGAGCCATTGTTTCAGTATGGTTTATTTTGACAGTAAACAGATTTCGCTCCACCGAGTTTCGTTTGCCAGACAAGAAAAGAAATAGGATACTCTAACTACGCACATGGCTCGATTTACATATTAAACATGTGCCATGAAATTGCTTCCCTTTTTGTAAAATATGCTCATGTTTAAACTTAATGTTGGTCCTTGAACCCAACTGGCCAATATACATTTACTATGTTTGTCCAATTAAAAAGCAGTTGGTTTCAAGGTCAATACCTTTGAAGAATAATTTGAAGAGTGTACTATTATATTCTATTTTTACACTCAGTGGTCAAAACAAAACAAGGTAATAGTGGCTAATTCTATGATTAAAGTACGAATGGGATTAAAATTCATAGCAACTAATTAAACTATATTCAAAAGCCTGCTTGATACAATAATAAGATGGTGGCAGTGAGATAGAAGATTAAAAACTACACAAAATTGGGTATACAGTGTATAGGACACACACAAAAAAACATGTATGTAGTTGTTAAAAAGTTTGAAGTTATTCTTATGCAATATAACCCATGCATACAGACGGAGAATGCAACAAAGTGCTGCCACTAAGACATTCTGAAAAGCATCCAACTGACCTCTTAGAAAGTATTTTCTGAATTTATTCCTAGCATTCTAAAGTTCTTTTTGGATACCATATTCACTATTTCTGGGTGATCTCTTTCCAACAACATTCCTCTTACTGCAACCTCTCTACCGAGTAGGAACTCTGTTTAAAATAATACTTTACCAGAGGTCTCTGTACAAACTAAGGTGTTTTGCCGAGGTATGTACAAAGACAGAAGGCAAAATGTTCCACCACATGAATGACTGCATTTATAATGGTATGAAACATAAAATCACAAAAATCATTCATGACATGCATGCCAAAATCTTGACTACATGGAATATTTGATTTACACTGTATTAGCTGCAGTAACCCAGCTATGAGGCCAGCCCGAGTCCAACCATGCATATATATATTTAGTATATACCACACAAGTGAATAGTGCTTTTCGCACGCTCTGATTGGCTCCTCAATCTCAGAATATCAAGTACTATTCACCTCCCGGCGGTTTCCGGTAAAACAAAATGGTGCGCGAACCCAATTTTTGCCCACTTTTGTTGAAAATAAAATAACTATTTGGGAGTTGGCTATTAAACTTGTGTGGTATATACTAAAACAATTATTCTCCTCAGTGTCGGTGAATAGCGGTGGATATTTACCTTGCCAAAACAGCTCAGTAAATATCCACCGCTATTCACCTCCACTTCGGCGAATAATTGTTAAATATTTGTAATAAAAATAAATGCATGTTAACGATAATAATAAATTATTTATATACAAATATACACACCCACCTACCTACATGCAGATTTGTCATGCTAATGCTCATACCAACATACAGTACACATCATAAAGTACACACATATGAATATATCATACATACATACACCAGGGTTTCCTGGTAACCAAGAGAAATAAAATTTCCTGACTTTTCTTAGATCATAAAATAATTTTCACTTGTTGTGGTTGTCACTGAGTCATGTAAAAGAAAATGAAAACTGCTGACAGTAAGAGACTGAATTTTCTCCCTGATATGCTTTTGTAGTGTCTAAAATGCTCATCTCACAATTCTTGAAAGAGAACATTGCCATTTCCTAAAAACCTAAAAATTGAATTCCTTGAATTTTTAGTTTTCAGAACTTTTCATGACTTGATAGAAAATTCCCTATTCCCTGACCTTAAAAATGAAGTTTTAACCTACCATTTTAACCTAACATGCACACATACATACATATATATAGTGACATGCATAATATGTATTTGATGCATATGTTTATACAACTGCAAGTTTGTGTTTAACACTTTGAGTGATGCAATAAGAATTGGGAGTTCAAACTCTAGCTTTCATCTGAGCAAGCTCTCAACACCAATTCCCCTTACTGTATGATATATCTCTGGTGAGATATACAAGGAGAAAATTGAAGTTGATCACTCTTGGTTAAGCTTATAAGTTACTTTGTCCCATGTAACATGGGTTGCATGAAATGGTAGACCTGTTTATGGGAGATGGCCAGCAAAAAGGTGTGCACCATGCTGCTTTGCATGAAGGTTTCAAAGTCTCACTGCATCATTTCACTAGTTCCAGGTTGTTGGTGTAAAGTTGACAGATTACTGGACTGATGTGTTGTTGGTCTGGTAGGACTAGAGTCTCCAATCCACTGAGAAGGAACAGAAAATAGGAAAAAAAAAATACAATGTTATTAAATCAATAATAACATGCATACAATAATTTCTGCATTCTGATTGGCTGAGTGCGCGTCAATTTATCCCAAACAATGCAAAAATGTGAAATTAACAGTGCAGAAATGTGAAATTAAGAGTGCAGAAATTTGAAATTAAAAATTGCCGGTGGCCAGCGTGCATATTTGCGAAGCCAAACAAAACAAAAGGGTGTGTTTTCACTCCTCAGGACGATTCTGATTCTGTTTGCGAGAAAACAAAGTTCTTGGGAGACATTTGCAAATTTTAACGAAATTGAACAAAACTGCGCAACGTAAATTATTGTGTGCATGTTATTAACAAGTAATCACATGATTTCTCATGCAATTTTGGAATAAATAAGCACTTGTAAATTTTTCAAAGACCACAAATTGCACTCACGCAGCACTCGTGCAATTTTGTGGTCTTTGAAAAATTTACTTGTGCTAATTTATTCCAAATTGCACTCGAAATCATGTGATTACCTATACATAAACAGTCAACTCTCTCTAAGGTGGACACCCTCAGTACTAGATTTAGTGTCCGCTTTACAGAAGTGTCCGCCTTAAAGAAAGAGAAACAACTGAAAACCGGCAAGGACCAAATCTGCATGCGGTCCACCTTAGAGAGACTTTTTGACCATTACCTTTGGAGTTCTCTTGTTTCCTTCCCAGGCAAACTCTTGCCACAAAATAATGGAACCATTTTATCGGAATACTATTTCTTTGATTGATAACAATCCACCATTTTCATTCCATAATAACTTTGTGTGCATTTGTATATATATTGAATTAATTTTTTCAGGAAAATCTCCATGGTACATTTTAGTTTTTTTTTGTTTGTTTGTTTGTTGTTTTTGTTTTTGTTTTTGTTTTTTTTTATCCAGAAAATTAATTTTGGTCATAATGAGTTTTGGAAAAGAATTTGACATGAAAACAAATCAACAAACCATGCAATAAAAGTGTAGCCCTGTCAGAAATTAACTTACCTCAATTAATCTGTGGTCTGATAACTTTGTTGCTTTGAGATGACCTGAAAAGAGAAAGTACATAGAATTTGACAGTGCTTTCATGGTAGCTACTGTAGTGCTCATTTTAGTTATAAGCAGAGGATGACAAAAGTAGTGTACTCTAGATAACCTGGGACTAAAGACTTTCCTGACAAATTGTTTGAAATAACTAGATGGTCAGCAAACTACTAACTATAGCCCATCTTATTTATTTATTTTATTTTTTTCACTGTGCCCAAATAAGTGCCATTGGCAACCATGAGATAGGTCTTTATTGGCTTTTGTTGTTGTTATTGTTATCATTTTGTTCATTTTTCAGCCCCCAATTCTATAGGTCTCAGAACATGTGAGTACAAATCTGTCTTGGCAACATGCTAGAAACTGAGAAGACTTGAAAGAAATCAGGGAGAGGGGAGGGAAGGGGAGTAAGAGGTGAAGGACCACTTCACAAAATATCCCCTGTCCCCTCCCCCTCACTGCTTTTCACTTCAAAAATAAGATATCAAAAATGATGATCAGACAGATACTTTCATTCTTTGATTCAATCTTATCAATGCATGGTGACAGGTACTTAAATTTGGACTTGATTTTCTTTTCACTTAATTGTGCTGAGAAGTGGACAACATTGAATGCACTCATTTGCACTTTGCAGTGCTGGATATTAAAAAAACGTCCAGGTTGTCTGGACACAAGAATTAGTTTGCCCGGCGGGTTTTCTCCTGGACGGCCAGACTATGAATTTGGCAGAAAACCAGTTGCCCGAGCAAACTTTTGGTCCTCTCGGGCAACCGCTAATTTCAGGTACTGCTTTGTGAAGTTCATTTTTAGTAGAGTGCAGGGCAAATAACAGCTATATATAAAATAGTAAGTATCTCACTTTCAAGTAGGTGCTTGGTGTATGTGTGATGCAAGTGGTAGTTCTCTGCAGCCAGTACAGGGTTTCCCAACATTCCATAGAGATCTAGGATCAAAAAAACTTGATGAAACAACGAATGTTACATCAAATTAGTTAGTCTTAAATTTAATAAATTTCCACTGGTTTGCCGTGGTGTGGACTCCTATTTACCACGATTTACGTCATCACATGGTCAAAATGTTGTGGACTCACGAGGCGCTTCGCCGAGTGAGTCCGCAACTAATTTTGACCATGTGATGACGTAAATCGTGGTAAATAAGAGTCCACACCACGGCAAACCAGTGGAAATTTGTTTTTACCACAACATTTAGAAATATAGAGGAAACTTTCGTTGTATTTCGCTGGAAAACGTGACATGCTAGCGTCAGCTGGCATCAGCATCGTTGTCTGGACTTTTATTTACCACGGTAAATCGACCAATCAGAGAGCGAGAAACTAGTGTGTTGTGGTAAAAAATATATTTCATTTTGCTTTTACAGCTTACAACATGGGCACAAGCTAACAAACAAACAAAATCCAGAATTTAATGTAGTTACAGAATACAAAGATGTTATTACAGGGAATGGAGTGCAATAAGACTGAGTAATTTTACGAGTCGGTTTTATTTTTTCGAGCCTGCTTCAAATGCAAAAAAGTAAAACTGAGGAGTAGAAATTAATACAGCCACACTGCATGACCGTATAGCCCATATATGGGAGTGCCCCCCCCCCCCCCCCCCCCCCCCGGCTATCCACGTGCAAAATGAATAAAATATTAACGTATTTGGAAAGGCTTTGCTTGCAAAAACTGATCAAGCAAGCTAATAAACCAGTTGATCTGGTTCCTGACAAGTGCAATATGCTCCCATCTTTGCACTTGTTTTGGCCTTTATTTGTACTTGAAAATGTGAAGTCGTGTAATAAAATAGGATTACTGATATGTACCTCTAAGAAGTGAAGCAGCCCAGAGTTGTACATAGGTGTCTGGAATTTTTCCAGCCAGTTGAGTTGCAGGTAAAACCATGTTCAATGCTTCCTGTGAAAAGTGCATGAAAAAATGTCTAAAACTTGAACATTTTTGGTTGCCCCAGGCATAGCAGGCAACTATTATGTCAAGCACTGATGTTGGCCAAAATCATCTTACTGTCAAAAACACTTCTTTAGAGTAAAATAAACACATTTTCTTTTGAAGAACAAAACTGTCAAAGCTATGTTACTGTACTAACTGTAAACTAAACATTTGTTTTGTACTTTATTTATATATTAGAAGATAATAATTATAGAGAATAATACATGGGCATGCAGAGATATGAAATTTATCTTCGAGATGAAGTGTTCATCTCAATATCGAGATGAACACTTGAAGATAAATTTCATATCTCCAAGCATTCATGTATTATTCTGTTTATTTCATAAACTCTGGTGTGATACAGAGATTTCCGCCACTAAGAAATGCAAAAACATGCAAGATCACTGCTTGGCTGATATTAACACACGTAAAAAATATCATATTTTTACGTGTGTTCAGATACGACATTTCTCAGTGGTGGAAATCTCTATATCACACCAGAGTTTATGTAATAAATTCATTTATTATACCTGAGTGTTGCCAAAAGCAAGGAAGGTATGCCCCAAAAGAACCAAGGAACAAGCCATCAGCCGATTTAAGTCCTCTGCATTTGCAATCTTCAACGTTTCTCGAAGATACTTTCTGTGGACAATGAATTATTTTCATAATCAGTGGATCTGTATTATACCGTACATGCATCAGTACAAACCTGAAAGAAAAATTCCACAAATGGGACTGTCACAATGGTGAAGATTCTAAGTGGGGTTGAATATGGGGTTGGTACAGATCCCAATATTTTATACTCAGTCCTACATGTAAGGTACCTGCACTTTTTAACTAATTAACAAATTCACTTCCAAAAGTGATTAACTTCAATATTCTCTCCAGTCTCTTCTCAGAGATTTATACATACAGTACAGTATGGAGAATACAGCATTTGATGGTTTGCTAAATAAATAAGCTCCCACCAGTTCACTGTACATCAGTTAAACAAAAAGAAAATTTTATGGGCATGGTAATTCTTACAAAAAGGGTCATTATGGGTTTTCACTTGCAATTTCAATTTCATGCAATTTCATAAATTGTAGATTCCCCTACCTACTAAAAAAATAAATAAAATAAATAAAAGATTGTACTGAGTGATGTCAAGTTCAATAGTTTTTTATCTGAGCAAAGTGAAATGAAAGATGTTAAATACTTTCTTTTCCCAAATTCCAGAGCAACAGATAAGCATAGATCATGTGAAAGCAATATTGCAAAGGCATTATTTTGCTTTACGGCATTGGACACATTTAATCTTATTTTAAAACCAAAATGTGAAGCAGCTATGCAGTGTTAAGACAAGTGCGTTGCTAATAATGGCTAAGCTGGCATTTGCCAGACCCACACCACAACTTTGTGTGTTTCAGTAATGGTGTGGGGTACCATTCTGAACAATCAATCAAATGCTCAGTTCTCCATATTGCATAATATAATATCTACTCTAGGAACTTGTGAAAGCAGTAAAAATAATTGAAAAGAATAATGTCCATGAAACCTAAAAATATAAAGTTTTTATTATATAGACACGAGTGTTTTACTGGAAAATATACCGTGCATAAAATCCATACAAAACTACATCCGGGACCCAAGTGGCGTATTTTCCATATCCTCACTAGTGAGGATATCATTGGAATCATTTCTCGCTTTTGCACGGCTGTTTGTGCAATTTCTTGTAAAACACTCGTGTCTAATATTATAATAAAAAGAAAATTACATGGCGGCTTGAAGATATGGATTTTATTTTCTCGTGGTAAAAACAATATTTTACTCACTCACAAAGCACTCATTCATAAAATATTGTTTTTACCACTTGAAAATAAAATTCACATCTTCGTGCCACCGTGTAATATCCTCTATTATTATAGGTTTTTATACTCACTTTGCTTCTTGTAGCCTTGATTCAAAGAAAGCTTGAAGGCCACATACATAGTAGTAAGCAGCTTGCAAGTTGTGAGAACTGTACAGTAAAAATATACTGAATTAACAGCA